>JAAOAN010000235.1:0-103288 GCA_013396205.1 Fusarium mundagurra | reverse complement strand
CCTTTATATTATAAGGTTAAAAAAGAATTTTAAAAAAAAAACTTTATACTAAGGGCCTAGGTAATAGGGCTTGTTTTCTATATAACAGTTAACTTTAAGCTCTCGGCAGTTTACTAGTCTCTTCTCGTCATAGAGTCATAGCTTGGTCCGTAATCGGGCAGACCCCTCTAAATTTTACTCATAGGCCAGCGCAACCTAGATCCCCTGCCCCGCCAATCCACAATCAACGAACGACTTCCAATCTCAACTCAATTGAATTCTCGCGGTCAAGAAGCAAGCAAATCTTGGATCATCTTGAGGCCTGCTGTGACCATGGCTCAAGCCGAGAGACAAGATCCGACTCGGATCTCAATTCTAGGCGAGCCCAATATCATCGTCGATCACGGTCTTTGGCTTAACTTTGTTGTTGATGACCTCCTCAAGAACACGCCTACGTCGACCTACGTCCTCATCACAGATACCAATCTTTTCGACACATATGTGCCTTCCTTTCAAGCTCGTTTCGAGGCCGCTTCCCAGGCAACAGCCACTCGGCTGCTCACGTACACCATCCCACCAGGAGAGGCTTCCAAAAGCCGTGAGACAAAGGCCGAGATAGAGGATTGGATGCTCTCCCAACAATGCACCCGCGACACGGTCATTATAGCTCTTGGTGGCGGCGTTATGGGAGATATGATCGGCTATGTTGCAGCTACCTTCATGCGTGGTGTCCGGTTCGTCCAAGTGCCCACGACATTGCTCGCCATGGTTGACTCGTCAATTGGTGGAAAGACTGCCATTGATACTCCAATGGGCAAAAACCTTGTCGGCGCTTTCTGGCAGCCGAAGCGTATCTATATTGACTTGACGTTTCTCGAGACGTTGCCCGCCCGCGAATTCATCAATGGGATGGCTGAGGTTGTCAAAACCGCCGCTATTTGGAATGAGACTGAGTTTACTATTCTGGAAGAATCAGCGGCTCGCATCCTTGAATGCGTCCGATCCAAGGGCGAAAGCCGCCTGGACCCCATCCGAGATGTGCTGAAGCGCATCGTTATCGGCTCAGCGGGCGTCAAAGCAGAGGTTGTGTCTCGTGATGAACGAGAGGGTGGTCTACGTAACCTTCTCAACTTTGGTCACTCCATTGGACACGCGTTCGAGGCTATTCTGACGCCACAACTTCTCCACGGCGAGGCCGTTGCTATCGGCATGGTCAAGGAAGCAGAGCTCGCACGTCACCTTGGTGTTTTACGTCCCGGTGCAGTTGCCAGGCTAGTCAAGTGCATCGCCAGTTACGATCTTCCAACCTCGCTCCGTGACAAGCGTGTCATCAAGCTGACAGCGGGTAAGACGTGTCCTGTGGATATTCTTCTTGAAAAGATGGGTGTGGATAAAAAGAACGATGGAAAGAAGAAGAAGATTGTTCTCCTCTCGGCCATTGGCAAGTGTCACGAGCCACGCGCCAGCGTCGTGGAAGATAAGGTAATCCGGACCATCTTGTCATCATCCATTCGGGTCACCCCTGGTGTTCCTAAGGATCTGAACGTCACAGTGGCTCCGCCAGGCTCAAAGAGCATCTCCAACCGAGCTCTCATCCTAGCCGCCCTCGGTTCAGGAACTTGCCGCATCAAGAATCTTCTCCATTCTGATGATACCGAGTACATGCTTTCGGCAATCCATCAGCTCGGGGGCGCTTCTTACTCCTGGCAAGAAGCTGGAGAGGTCCTGGTAGTTGAAGGCAAGGGTGGCAACATGCGAGCAAGCAAAGAGCCTCTGTATTTGGGTAATGCCGGCACAGCATCCCGCTTCCTGACTACCGTTGTCGCCCTTGCCGCCCCTAGCCAGGAATCTCGTGTCAACGTTCTGACGGGCAATGCAAGAATGCAGGTTCGCCCGATCGGCGCACTTGTTGATGCCTTGCGCTCCAACGGTGTCGAAATCGAGTATCTTGGTAAGGAGAACAGTCTACCTTTGCGAATTGATGCCGCTGGTGGGTTCAGGGGAGGGGACATCGAGCTTGCCGCGACCATTTCGTCACAATACGTTTCATCAATTCTCATGGCCGCTCCTTACGCCAAAAACCCTGTCACACTGCGTCTGGTTGGAGGCAAGCCTATCTCCCAGCCTTACATCGATATGACAATCACCATGATGGCCTCCTTCGGTATCAATGTGGAGGTTTCTTCGGATGAGCCGAACACCTATCATATCCCTCAGGGTACTTATAAGAACCCTCAGGAGTACACCATTGAGAGTGACGCGAGTTCTGCGACTTACCCCCTTGCAGTTGCCGCCATCACTGGTACCAGGTGTACAATTCCCAATATTGGCTCAAAGTCCCTGCAGGGAGATGCCCGCTTCGCTGTTGATGTCCTGAGGCCTATGGGATGTTATGTTGAGCAGTCTGACCACTCCACAACTGTCACTGGTCCTGCCCCTGGCCAACTCAATGGCATTGCTCACGTTGATATGGAGCCCATGACCGACGCATTCCTCACGGCGTCAGTCCTAGCCGCTGTCGCTTCGGGAACAACTCGAATCACGGGCATTGCTAATCAACGCGTCAAAGAGTGCAATCGTATTGCCGCCATGAAGGATCAGCTTGCAAAGTTTGGCGTGCAATGTAATGAGCTTGAGGATGGTATTGAGGTGCTCGGTAAGAGCCGAGATGGCGGTGTAGTGACGCCAGAGGTTGGTATTCATTGCTATGATGACCATCGTGTTGCGATGAGCTTTAGTGTCCTTGCAGTTGCCTCGCCTGGCCCTGTAGTCATCACGGAGAGGGAATGTGTTGGCAAAACCTGGCCAGGGTGGTGGGACATTCTCTCCCAAGCTTTCAAGGTCGACATGGTCGGTGAAGAGCCAGATGTTGACGACGATGACCACGAGAGCCAAGAGACAGTTTTGGAACGCTCAGTCTTCATCATCGGAATGCGAGGCGCCGGTAAAACTACCGCTGGTAACTGGATGGCCAAGCTTCTGGGTTGGAAATTCATCGATTTGGATCAGGAGCTGGAGAGGCGTGCCGGGCGGACGATTCCCGAAATGATCAGAGGTGACCGCGGGTGGAAGGGTTTCCGTGCGGACGAGCTGGCACTTCTGCAGGATGTCATGGACAACAATAAGACTGGCCATATCTTTTCTTGTGGTGGTGGTCTGGTCGAGACTCCGGAGGCGAGAGAGATGCTCAAGAGCTACGGCAAAAGCGGTGGCAATGTCTTGTTAGTCCACCGCGACACCGACCAAGTGGTTGAATATCTCAACCGTGACAAAACCCGACCGGCCTATACCAGTGAGATTCGACAGGTCTATTTGCGCCGCAAGGACTTCTACAACGAGTGCAGCACGCATCTCTACTACAGTCCGCACTCCGAATCGTCTGGCTCCAAGGCGGAGATTCCCTCCGACTTCCAGCAATTCGTGCATTCTATCGCGGGCAGAAATTCTCATTTTAAAGACGTTTTGAACAAAGACCACAGTTTCTTTGTGTCTCTAACTGTGCCTGACGTCGATGAGGCTGTTGGCCTTGTGCCAGAGGTTGTGGTTGGCTCTGATGCCGTCGAGCTCAGGGTTGATCTGCTCCAGGATCGTTCCATCGACTCTGTTACTCGTCAGATTTCGACTCTTCGCGCCTCAGCGAAGAAGCCTATCGTTTTCACGTTGAGGACCGAATCTCAGGGTGGTAAATTCCCAGACAGTGCCTACGAAGAAGGTCTCCAGCTCTACCGCCTGGCTTTGCAGATGGGCCTGGAGTACGTCGATGTTGAAATGACGCTTCCCGACGACATCATCCAATCTATAACAGAATCTCGCGGGTATTCACGCATAATCGCCTCTCACCATGACCCTAAGGGTACCATGTCTTGGAAGAATGCGTCTTGGATTCAGTACTACAACCGGGCTCTCCAGTACGGTGATATAATCAAGTTGGTCGGTATTGCTCGCACTCCTGAGGACAACTTCGACCTCGCCAAATTCAAATCTCGAATGCAGGAAGCGCAGAAGACACCCATGATTGTTATGAACATGGGCAAAGCTGGAAAGTTGAGTCGTGTACTGAACCGGTTCTTGACGCCCGTGTCTCATCCCGCCCTGCCCTTCAAAGCCGCACCAGGCCAGATGTCCGCGTCTGAGATACGCCGCGCTCTAGCATTACTCGGCGATCTGGATCCGTACAAATTCTATCTGTTTGGAAAGCCCATCTCAGCATCTCGCTCGCCTGCTCTTCACAACACCCTGTTCGGGCAGATGGGTCTGCCTCATCAGTACCATCGTCTCGAGACGGACAAAATCGAGGATGTACGTGAAGTGCTAAGGTCTTCTGATTTTGGAGGCGCCTCGGTCACCATACCCCTCAAGTTGGATATCATGAGTCAGGTTGACGAGCTCTCTGCTGCAGCTCAGGCCATCGGAGCTGTCAACACCGTTGTTCCCTTGGGCAAAGCTGACGCCAATGGCCGTCGACGACTTTTGGGAGACAACACAGATTGGAGAGGCATGGTACACGCTCTTCATGACGCCGGTATCGAGGAACAGGCAGACTCTGATACAAGAGGGGCCGCCATGGTCGTGGGCTCTGGTGGGACTACCCGAGCTGCCGTCTTTGCTCTGCACTCTCTGGGGTTCAGCCCAATTTACATTGCCGCTCGCAACCAGGCCAAGGCAGACGCACTCGCAGCTGACTTCCCCAGCGATTACAGTCTTCAAGGCCTGAGCCAGGCTTCAGACGTAGACAAGGTGTCGCCGAACGTCAAGGTCGTCGTCAGTACTATTCCCGCTGATCGGCCTATCGACCCAATTCTGCGGGAGCTCGTAGCTGTCGTGCTCAGTCGGCCAGCTATTAACGAAGAGCGCCGAGTCCTCCTCGAAATGGCATACAAACCCAGCCATACCCCGATAATGCAGTTGGCAGAGGATGCTGGTAATTGGACCACAATTCCAGGGCTAGAGGTCCTTGCCTCTCAGGGGTGGTATCAGGTAAGTTCACTTGTGACATAACCATAGCTTGTCTGTGGTAGGAAGGATAGTTCAGCCAACTAATCTGGTCTATTGCAGTTTGAGCTCTGGACGGGAATTTCACCACTTTACAAGGACGCCCGCGCAGCCGTTCTCGGCTTATGATGGAGGGTCTTGACTCGAATAAAACAACGACGACGTAATTTGGCACAAACTGGGGGCTCCTGTGTGCCGGTCACTTGGTTTCTACTTGCTTGGGCGCTCAAATATAAGGTGCAAAAAGACTATGGCGTTGGTGGAGAGCTCGGGAACAAGATAAGACAGTTAGATAGAGTTGAGCTGAGTCGAGCTAAGGACGGGTTATGGCTATGGCTATGGCTATGGTGCGATGAGGCGGGGTGAGGTGTGCGTTACTATTCACAGAGAGAATGCATGTTGTTCATTACTACTATGTCATTTGGTTACATGTTGCTGCTTCTGGTAAAGCTGGGGAAACGGAGTGCCCCCCAGGCTGTGACGTTGTTCAGACTCTCCCTACTACCGTGCCGCAAAGAGGCATATGTGCAACTCCGTGCCCTAAATTTTTAGAATTGCGTCAAGTGGATATCTGTGACGAAATTACGCTACACTTGTGTAATCATCCTAACAAGAACTTGAAGAAGAGTTTACCAGAAAGAACAACACTAACTTGCACACTATGATGCTTGCTATGGAGCCATCGGACTAGTTCAGCACTTTCAGATATGATTGTTTCGTTGCAAGGATCCTTACCTTGCAAGACATTCATTGCTATACCGTACCTAAACCCATGCAGAGAGGAGCAAGGGAACTAACTGTAGGTTACCCCTTGTGACGTCGTTGCATCAATATCAATCAGTATTAAGTAGCCATCACCAAGGGTAGCAGAGGGTGAGCTTGATACTGATCGGCAGTAGAATAAGTCGCATCCATCATCAATGTACACTTATGATCGATTTCAAGGGTCAGATCTACATACAGTGGTACAGTAGAGTAGCTAGCGCCAGCTGCTTATCAACTTGAGGGGGTTGCAGCTTACTTGCAGCATTAATACCCTAGGTAGGTAGGTATGCATAACGGTGCAGTACACATATACATACATACATACGATGATATGTACGGAATGATTAGTTAGGCGCGGGGGGGGGAGAAATTGCACGTCTTTGATTGCATTATATCATACATCATCATAATCTATAATTGTCGCTTGTCTCCAAAAATAACAAAGTACATACAGTACAGTGTCAGTAATGAGCTAACCCTTGCTGTTTCTGACCCTGTTCAACGGCTGAAAGCACTATTGGTCTCTCCTCTTCCCTTTTTGTCAATGCAGTCATCAGGCATCATGACGTTTCAACTCGCAGAAGGGCCTTGACTCGAATTCCAATCCTAGGTATCATCTGCCCCAAAGAGACAAAGACAAAACTCGCTGTAGTAAACAAAACCCAAACACTCCTGTTTTCTTTTTTGTCTAGACCAGTTTCCAATCAATCCAATTCATTCCAATCCAATTTTTCCATAACAAACATGAGGTGGTTCTGGCCGGCCAGATGACCTGGTACAAGTATTAGATACATACATACATACGTGCATGCAAGTCGCATAGGAAATGACCTTCGATGAGGTGCCAAAACAACCGAAACAACTGGAATCAGGATAATGTACAATGACAACGAATGACAATGACAGTCCGCTATATCCATGACGGACGCCATGTCATCATCAGGGAGTGACTAAGACTTGTGTGGGCCCATATGATGTCACAGCCGTGATATGTGGGTGGGTTCATGACGTAGCTAGATTGACCGGAAAGGACCCTTCCTGCAGGAAGGGACCCTTGGGCCCACCTGCCCGCACTAGGGCCCAGGGCGCTATCGGTTTGGCACTTTGTCGACCAACCCGATTCAAGCAATCTCAAGCCTTGTGGTGATCGGTCCACAACCGCCAAGCCTTGTTTCGACGGTGGTTAACGTCATGCGGCATCATCTAAAGTAACGGCATGGCACCAATCCTGGGGTGACTTGGACCATCTTCAGGGGCGAGCATGCTATGCTGAGGCTGGCCGTCTGGCCTTTTGAGCCGAGCTACACACGCCACGGGTGCAACTCAAGCACCGGCTCGTCGACGATGCTTGCCTGGAAGTTCCATGTCCGGGTGGCATACGCGGTAGTGCCTGGTCAAGGCATCCGCACGACTGAATGTCTTCTCCTCAGTGCAAAGATCACATCGCACCTTTTGCTTGCGAGCGTTGTGGATGGTGTCCTCATGGCGAGTGAGATCATATGGCCTAGAGAAGACAGTGTTGCAGGGCTTGCCAGTGCTTGGGTTGATCCTGTCGCAACGGTGAGGGCCCGCCTGTGTGTTCAACAGTGCAGATGTCATACCCATGTTGCGAGGCTGCGAAGGCCCGAGGTTCTGAGTCTGCCGGTGGCCTTCCCGCTTGTGCTTCTGAAGTAGCGCTGGGGTTTCAAATCGTAATGTGCAGCCGTGGTATGTGCAAGTGTAAGTGCCGCCATCAGCGGCAGTGCTGCCGGGGCGGGCTGCAGGAGTGACATTCCGCGATTCGTTCGAGCTCGATCCAGCGGAGCTCAAGCGAGGTGGTGTCTCGTGGTTCATCCGCGGGTGGGCAATAAACGGGTATTGTTGAGGCACCGAAATTCCATTGCCTGTGTGCGATGACAGGAAGTTGAAGTGATTTTGGCTGTGGGTGTCGTGCATAGATTCTTGAGAGCTAACCATTGACTTTGGAAACTGGTCCAGATCAAAGCCCGAAGAGCTCTGAGGAAATAAAGGGAAATTGTTGTCACCCTCAGACTCATTGAACTCGAGAATAGCATCCTTTGGAGAAATGGTCTTGGGAGTCTCGGGCTCCTGCTTCATGTTCATCTGTTGACGCATGACCTGAGCATCTTGATGTGCCTTGTTCTGCTCGCGTATGCGCTGTGCGCTGTTGAATGTCAAGTTCTGTGGGAATCCATGGTTGCCAAACTCATTGGCGGGAGAAGGGGCGAGAGGCGAGCCAGTTCTGAAGGGCGACCTATCTCGCGAGTTGCTAGAGACTGGCGATTGAGCAGCACTTAGATGCTGGTTGTTGGCGGCGTTGAGTCGCTGACTGAAGACATCGTTTGTAGGTGATAAAGATACCTGAGTTTGCGAGGGAGGAGTTGACGTGATGGCAAAGTTGGGGCTGTAGAGTTCGTCTGCATAAATGTCTGTCATAGTTCTGTCAAGTTTTGGGGCATTGGCAAAACCTGGGTAATAAGAATATGAGCTTATGTTCATGGATCTGAGGCCGTCATCGAGAACATTACCTTTTCGCCTTCTCTCTGAGTTGTCTGCTTCGCCAACTGTAGGAGTTGCAGGTGAGTCACCCGCGATGGAACTCGCCACTGAGGCGGGGTGTGACCGTGATGAGCCACCAGAGAAGTCGGGAGCTTGCATCAAAGTCCGGTCCATTCTTGGCTTGCTGCTTGGTCCTGACAGAGTGATTGGATATGCCATTTCAGGCATAGCATTCTGCTCCAAGCCTCCGCAAGTCTGATATCCAGCATAGGGAGCCATCGACTTGGCCAGATGATAATATGAGGGATTGCCCTGGTCGTTTGCGTCGGTGATTGCAATATGTGGGTTCGATGTGTTGTGGTTGAAGGGCGAGGCAGGCCCAGCTGTTGAAGACCCTAGAGACGACAAAGAAGACTCGCGCTGATGATTCCCACGAGGTAACCTGTGAGTCTGTTGGGCAAGTGCTCCCCAAGTTTCGGGCTGCATGAGGTCGGTGGGAAGTTGTTGACTCAAAGCAGTGATCTCGTCTTCGTAAGTCGATCGAGGAAGGTCAGAGTAGGCGGCAGAGTTGTATTCGGTATGACAGTTCTGAGAGAAGGGGTACTGCTGGTGGTGCTGAGAGTTGGAAGAGTTGTGTTGTTGTTGTTGTTGTTGTTGGAGCTGAAGTTGCTGTTGGTGTAGTCGAGGGATCGATAACATGGTGATGTTGTAAAAGATGAGTTTATGTTTAGAGTTGAGAGAAAGTGGCGAAAGGCGGGAATGGTCGCTTTTTAAAGAAAGCAGGGACCGTTCAGATGAGCAACAAGATGTGAGTGATGGAAGCCAAAAGACTGATGGATAAGGTAAGGTAAAGAAAGGTAAGGTTAGTATGGAGGTACAGTACAGTGCTGGTGTCGATGAAGTCACTAGGTGCACCCCCACCGGGCCGAGACTAAAAAAGACCCTGGGCCCACTCGATGATGCACAGGACAGCACCGAGGCCGGGATCTGGAAAGAATCGCTGAGTACCTAGCGTATGCCCCAGCAGCAGCGGTGGATGAGGGTACCGCAGCAGGGAGTGAGTGAGGTCGATTTGCGGTATGTAACCCGGTATATGTAATGGTGGTGTGGGCTTGATGACTCTTGGACAATTCGATGCGATGAGGGTGGGTGCCGTGTGCGTGTGGCATGCAACCTCGACAGGTTGTGAAGTAATTAATGTACCACAGTAGGTAAGTATGTCGTGGTGTGTGGATAATGTATATCGTCACGCCAGACTCGAGGCCGTTGTCTTGCTTCGTTTTTTGCCCTAGGTCAGCGGCGGATTGGCAGTTATGCGACACACTGCTACGTAGGTAAGGCAGGCTTAGGTATGTATGCGTGTATGTGTGTGTGCACTCGCTTGCTCCTGGTGAAATAACAGATCAATGAATGATGGCTGCTGATCTTCCCACTGCTTCAGGTCGCTTCCAGTCCCTTCTCAATCGCCGCCGTGCACTGACGATAATTTGCGACCATACATATGTATAATCCTCTCCTCTTGATTTCAAATATCCCGTCCCTCTTCCTCTCCCTCCTCGCGAGACGAACAAACCGAACAGCGAGGTGTTGACTGACTGACTAATTGGGGCCCGAGACTCATCAAAGCCCCAAGCCTCCCGCAACGGACATGTCCACTCCCACTCCGGGGATCCAGAGATGCATGCCCGTATCAAGCAGCGGTACGTATCATTTTAGGTTTGTTCAAGGTTCGGGTTCATGGAAGGGCCAAGGCCAGCTTGCGTCCAAGGCTGCAGGGCTCTGACGCCGATAGGGCCGGTGCCCAATAGGCTCTCTCAATTCCTTGGACTCTGACGCTGCTCAGGAAAATCTTAGCCTGGCCCAGCACGCTCAAATTTTTTTTCTACCTCTTGAAGGGTTCCACTGACGTAGTCTAGCCCCGCCGATCCTCCCATTTGTTTTAATATGAATAGATAGGTAGTACCTACTACCTAAGGTAGGTACGTATCCCCTCACGCTGGCTCCCTCGCACAGCCACATTTCATGGTTTGTCATCTGGTTACGACGCCACTCTTTCAGATTCCGCCACACTCTATGCGAATCTCTACCCCACCATTTGTAATCACATGATGACTCTTAGTCGAGGTCACATGAGACATGTCGTCGTATGTTGATTCATCACAGTTCGACGTTTCGACTGAGCTGCCAGATGTTGGCCAGTCCTGGGGAGTCTTGGGAACTCAAATCAGGGGAGCTAAGAAAAATATTTGCAGAGTCGTCGTATGACACGCCCTATGGTGTGACTAACCATACCATGCATGTACAGTACATGTATGTGACTGTCTCGTTGATTCAAGACAACGCCTGTTCAAGCGTCACCACCTATCCGGAGGATACTGCTCGATAGGGTAAAGACACAAAAATAGGAGGGAAAATCTCTATCCCATCCTAGGCAGTACCTATTGATCATGGGAATACGGAGTAACACACTCGCTCGATGCAGGAACCAACCCTGGTCGCATCTCGCTGGTCAGGAAAAGTTCAGCAATCGATAAAATAAAATGATATAATTGGATGAGCATTTCTTCGAATTTTCGTTGCAGTGCATTCTCGGCCTGACCGATCCGCTATCAGCCGTCGGATGCTATCGGACTTTGTGCTCTAGCCAATCAGACGTGTGGCTCGTTGGAAGCTAAGCCACAAGCTCTGATTTTAGAGTCCATTTTTAAGCTGCTCAGATCGATCTCGTTCGGTCCCACCTGTTTCTAGAAGCCTTTGTGTTCTGTTTCTCCGCGAACTGACTGAGCTGCCTCCGTGTCCCAGCCCAACGGGTTTTCCGGCACGATTAACCCCTTGGACAGCTTTGATGATGGCTTCGATTCCCCGATGCTCGGACAGAACTTTCCATGATCAAGGAGCGTGTGACTCTTTTAGAGAAAAATACCTATTTGGAAAAATGCATGAGTACGTACTTGGGTAGTAGGCAGGCAGGCAGGTAATGTATCTAAATCCGCAAACGCTTCGGGGGTGATAACTCGGCACTCTGAACCAGGATAATATTGGATGGATAGAACTCGCGGGCCATAAGGTAGGCACGAAAATAAAACCCTTCATCGCTGGAACCGCCCTACCTACCTGGGTCTGTGTAAAACATGCAAGATTTACATATGATTTGGGCTGGGGGTGCGACTTCGTCGGCAAAGACTCATGACTTTGAGTTACACGCCATGTTCATCTCGATCTTGTTTGCTTCCCCGGTCCGAGAACCAAAGAAGTGGCATGCACAGCGTCTAGTTACATGCTGCAGTGTGAAATGAATGTCAGCTACCGGTGCCGTAATTCTCAGCTGGTACCAAACGTTTATTAGCAATACCTTAGACTAGTACCTAAGGGTAGGTACTAAGTGTGGCCTACCCGGGACTAGGTGCTGCTCTTCCGTCCGTTGGGTCCGCGTAGGGCTGGCGGCGAAATCTCAGCACAGTACCCGTGCCCGCAACGGCGGCGGCTGAGGCCGGCACCGGGCGATCCATCTCTCGCTATTAGAGTCTGAGCATCTATCTCACTACATGCGCACAGCACTTGGTATGTTCGATGATTTACATGTAGTAACTGAGGTACCGATAGCCTTTACCGCATGTCCGTGCGTGTGAATAGCATGCCAATGTGTTTCCTCTAGCACTAAGTTAGATACGATGCAATTTGCACATCTAAATCTGGTCAGCCATCCGGCTCTTCAACCCCCCGATTTTGTTGTCATCGGCGAACAAGATAAGTAAAGTATTAACAGAGCTGAGCAGTCACCAAGCTGTGTGAGAAACAATGCCTGATTGAGGAGTTGTTACTGTATGCTACGTTACAGGGGTCTTAAACAGTACATACTGGTACACTAATCGATTCGGTGTATGTAAGCTGGTACCGACTGACTGGTCAAGGCGTTTCTCTGTACGACATGGACATGGTTTTTTCATATTGCTTCCAAATATCCATCTCGAAATCTACGGTACATTTGTTGGCCGCACAGGTATCCAGCTTCCACCGTTCGGCTTGTCCGTGCGTGGGGGGGGCCTCATGCATGCGTGTATGCATAGGTAGCTTCATGACAAACCCCAAAACCCAATTGCCGAGAGTTGGGCTACGGATTTGGCCATGGCCATTCATTCATTCATTGTCTCCGTCGCTCTCGGGTTTCCAGAGTAATCCGATCATGTCCAACTCCAACTTTTCGAAGCCATTTGTAATCCCCGTCATCATTTAGCCACCTTCAAGGCTGAGTAATTTATTGTTGATCAATGCCGACGGTCTTTTTTTCTCCTGCCTGTTCATCCGTAGGTAGGCAGGTAGGTAGGTAGTGGACATGAGCCAAACATGGTAAAAAATTACACTCCCGGTTGTGTCTGCGGCGGCCTCTAATTTTAGCAAACAATCCACGTGGTCCAGGCCCGACGATCCCTTGTTCTCGCCACCCGTAGGCTCCGTAATCCGATACCTTCGGCCGATTGACAAGAGCATGAGATGTATCCGAATATTGATCTATCGGGTGACACGCGTGCCTGGATCTGTTTGCTCTTGCTTAGTAGGTAGGGTATCTATGTTACCTCTCGGCCAATTTCAAAGCCAAGAGTTTCACTCCGACCGCAGTTGCCAAGGTTCAGGATACTGATCATAAGGCGAGATATAGACTGTTCCAGAACCGCATTTGTTCAGTCACTAATAATGCCTGTTGCGTTCGTATCATCTCAACCGGCCCCAATGAATACGCAGTAAAGTGACTCATTGGTGAAGGCAGTGCAACAGCGGCGGTTATTCCAACTTGACACTCGGTTTACCTTATGATAGCGGTCTCTAGGGTAGGCTGAGACCTCGGTAGTCTGAGCAGTCTGTGATGTGAGTGAACCAACACATTTAACATTGAGACCAACAATAGAATCATTTTATTTATTTATTTATTTATTTATTTTTAAAGAGGGTTTATCTTGGGCTGGTACGGGTGTATGCTGACGTTTTCAACGTGCGCCTTATAGCGAAGCCAGCCGTCAAATACTTTTTGCAGTTGCACATATATCCTACGAGGCTCTATAACAATATACTCATCAACTCGGTGTAAGCTAAAAGCTGCAGTGTACATGTTGATGATAATCGATGTATAAAGATGGACAACACTTCATGAAACACCGTCAACTATCCTAAACGTGAGGTACATCTGACGCGTTCATGGAAGTATTGTTAGCGACACTACCCGTAACGTGCCTCAACGGCATACAGCGGGTTTGCCATCCGCTCGCGTCAACAACCCAGCGCGCGGGCAATAACACGACCAAATCCGCGCATGGGTATTGTCGACCTTCACAAACGGCTCACAGGGCACAGCAGGATATTCACAACGATTAAAGGAATTGGCACTATGTGATGATCAAGATCGCCCTGAGAGCATGTTCGATTATCCCCGAATGTAATCCCCCGTTTCCCTATGATACAGAACACCCAAAAACAAGACCGGACCCATTTGTCGTCATGAAACACCCTACATGGTCCTGCGCAGCAAGCAGTCGACCGCAAAGATTCGTAACAGCATGTAAAACAGAGCGCGCTTAACCACCGAAACCGTAAAGGGTGCGGCCTTGTCGCTTCAGGGCGTAGACAACGTCAAGAGATGTGACTGTCTTGCGCTTGGCGTGCTCGGTGTATGTGACGGCGTCACGAATGACGCCCTCGAGGAAGGTCTTCAAAACACCGCGGGTCTCCTCGTATATCACTGGAGCATGTTAGTCACGGCCAGGTCTGTATCGTGTGATGAGCAACTTACTGGCAGAAATACGCTTGACACCACCTCGACGAGCAAGACGTCGGATGGCGGGCTTGGTGATGCCCTGGATGTTATCTCGCAAGATCTTTCGGTGACGCTTGGCACCGCCCTTGCCGAGACCCTTGCCGCCCTTGCCGCCTATGAAGATGAGTGTAAGCTTGTGAGGAAACGCGAGAGGCGCGTCCACAACGCGTCGATGGTGGTCGAGCAAGTACGCAGATGCAGAGGCGGGTTGTTACTTACGTCCAGTCATTGTGAGAGGGAGAGTTGGTTGTTTGGTTGTGTGTGTGTGTGTATACACTCGTAGTGTATTGTGATGTGCAGTAAATGTAGAGAGACGTTGGATGAAAGTGTTCGAGTATGAGAAGCAGCAATGAAGAGCGGGAGTGGGAGAGCTTAAGTACGAGTGGGCCAGAATCGGGATCAGTTGGCTGGACCCACTGTGTGATCTTGATCCCTGCCGGGCGACGCGATCTACGAGCAGAGGTGCCTAGTGACGCGAGTTTTTAAGCTGACGAATTAAAAATTCGGCTTGCGTTGATTTTTGAAATCGAAAGCGGGGGTGGTCGGGTCTCAGGCTCTCACTCTCAGCTTCCGACACTCAGCAGCACAACACGCACCCCAGCCAATTGAACTTGAGCCAGCCACCCACTCATGCATGCAATTGGACGCAATGTTGTCCCATCAGTGTAAAGTCTTGTTGTAGGGTAGTTTTTTTACCACAATATCCATGTGTGTAACATGGACATACTTTAGAGTGGTAAAGTTGTTGAAATGCTATTGTAGGCTCTGTGGCATAAACTTTTAAGCTGTTGTGACTCATTGTGTATTATCTGTGGCGAATTTCGGTACAGTTGCGTTGAGTTTACTGTTTCGTTGAACATGGTTAAGTCTGTCATTGAATATGTCTAACATTAAAATACCCAACTTGTTACACAGACATCGACGCAAAAGTAAAGGAACCAAATAATGTCAACTGAAGCTCAACACTGAGTCACAAGGTATCAAATGGAGAAGATCAATAATCACAGCCTTTGTACACTTACCAGAATACTATTTTGCCAGTCCAAGCAACTGAGAACACACAAAGTTGCAGCCAATCATGGACTGACCAACAAGCACCACCTACGATACAGCAGACTACAAAGACCAAAAACACTCATCACATCCAACATCACACAAGGCATACGCGTAGACTCATACAAAAACTGTAACAAGAAACGAGATACTAGCGGCATGTTCCCCAGAGTGGACTGTGACTGTGACTGTGACTGTGACTGTGGCTACGTACCTCATCCCCTCATCCCCGGGTCGAGTTTCGCCTCAGTCAATCAATTATCAGAATAATCGGGTGCCTGGGCTGAAATTCATGGCATCTGACAGCAAATTCGCCATTGGCTGCCTGGCAAAATAGAGATCAGATTCCAACGGACGGGTGGGTGACTTATGACAAGCGTGCGTGCGTGCGTGGGGAGCTACAGTAAAGTATGTACCTTATTACGCGTGCAGACAAGACAAAAATGGAAAATGGAGCCAATAGAAAATCAGCACGCGTGCAGCTTTTTTTTTGCAGTCGGTGGTGCATTTTTCGCCAGGGCCCCATTTTTCCATTTTCGGTGGGTGATTGCAAACAACACACTCCAATCAGCGCGCACGGTCCACTGCACTCAGATCAGCCGCCGCCTGCACACTCAGGTATAAAGGAATCCCCCCGCCTGCTCCCTCTCTCGACTTTTCCTTCTGCATCACACACCCTCTTCAGCCTTCCACCCCCACAATCATCCATCAACAACAACCATCATCAACCATCAACCACATACTCTTTTAAACTCTTCCATCTTCACATCAACCTTCAGCAATGGCTCGCACTAAGCAGACCGCCCGCAAGTCCACTGGTGGCAAGGCCCCTCGCAAGCAGCTTGCTTCCAAGGCTGGTAAGTCCTCACCGCGACTTCAACTCGACGCGACACGCGTCTTGTTCCATCAAAAACTTCATCACTAACTTGACCAACAGCCCGCAAGTCCGCCCCCTCTACCGGAGGTGTCAAGAAGCCTCACCGCTACAAGCCCGGTACTGTCGCTCTCCGTGAGATTCGACGATACCAGAAGTCGACCGAGCTCCTCATCCGAAAGCTCCCCTTCCAGCGTCTGGTAAGCATCACCCGCTACATCAACCACAGTTTGACACATACTAACACCTGACAAACAGGTCCGTGAGATTGCCCAGGACTTCAAGTCCGATCTCCGCTTCCAGTCTTCTGCCATCGGTGCTCTCCAGGAGTCCGTCGAGTCTTACCTCGTCTCACTCTTCGAGGACACCAACCTCTGCGCCATTCATGCCAAGCGTGTCACCATCCAGTCCAAGGACATCCAGCTCGCCCGCCGCCTCCGAGGCGAGCGTAACTAAGCGACCTTACATATGGGTATTTGGGAGGATCACGACTTTTTGCTTTGACACGAGGGATATCATGGTTAGGGGATAATCAAGGCGTTCACGAGGAACATGCTTTCTACAGTTGGGATGTATATTAAATGGCAAGCTGATTAGCTGCCTTACGCAATCGACCACCGGTCTTTGATCATTATTTCTCGTTCCTCGTGTGATTCACCATTGATAGACCTAAGGTAGCTCAATCGCTGTCGCGTCCTCGACTTGAAATGTAAATAATGTAGCGCGACTGACTGCACATACGCGGCTGGTGTCAACTCAGCTCGTATCACTGGTACCTGCTCCCGTTGCCCGCCTCATTGTGAAGTGACGTACCCAATAATCAGCTGTGAAAGGGAGTCTGCCACTCAGCATATTTCCAAACTGTCACGATACTTATTAAATGGCTCATCGCCACAGCCTGTGGAAATAGTCGCACGTGCCCAGTCACTTGCTTTCTAATCCATTCATCATCAACCGACTGCATTGTGCAATTGTCAAAACCGATCGAGTTTTGCAAGGCAGGCTCCATAGCACCATTTACTTACTCTGTTTGATGGATGCGAGGGATTTAACGGCTTATGCGAATAAGTATTATATAATCGATCAAATTGAATGCAAATATCTACTCTTTTTTATTACAGTCCAAATTACGCCAAAGAATCAACATGATATGTAGGAAGTTGCGCCAAAACATCGAAGCCACCTGTGCCAACCTTTCCAAGTCTACCCATCACCAGCCGACCACTGGGTGTAGACAGATCGTCCCAATCACCATCCAGCACAGCGTCCTTGAGGAATGCGAGCGTCGTCTCGAAACTCATCTTCGTGAAGGGACTGACGTTACCCTTCAGACCCATCCGGTTGAAAGGTGTAAACCCACCATTCCTCGTCATGTGGTCTCCGATCAGGTTCAGGTGGCGGTTGTCCACCTTGATGCCGTGAGATCCGAAGACGCCGGCAAGTTCTTGCACGATATTTTGGCGAGCTGCCTCAACACCGTACACGGCCAGTACGGCAGCGATGTCGTTGGTCTGAATGCGGTTGGGGTCGATGAAATCGCTGTATCGCTGCATTGCCTGCAGGTTCACACCAGCAGTATGAATGACCTTTGTGTCCTTCTCCTCGACAAGGGTGCAGGCACCGACGCCAGAAATCTCCTGGATCACCGTCTTCTTCACAGCGTCTTGAACGAGGTTGAGCATGAGGACTTTGGGAATAGTTGAATCATACTCCAGTGTGAAACTGCAGCTCGCTCCTGTCTCCTCGTTGAACGAGAAGTCTGTGACCTCGGCGTATTGTTCAAGGACCCGGTTGGTTCGTGCCTTTGCAGACCAGTCGACATCGTCGCCATCCCCGTCATCTTCCGCCTGCCGAGGGCTGCCACCGAAGCCTTCATCCTCGTCAGCATCATCGTCACCGGCATCTCGCTCCATTTCCTGCTGCACGGCATCATCGTCATCATCATTGGGTCCGTATGACACGGCCTCACTTCGTTTGGCTCGCTGCTTGGCATTCGTCGCGTCGTCATCACCATCATCATCCTCATCATCTTCGAAATTGCCGGCAGCTTCGGCATTGGGAGCAGCCGTCTCCACAACACCAGCCTTGGCGCCAACGTCAGGAGTGGCCATTGTAGACATAGTCATTCGCTTCCTGATGTCCTTCTTCACAAGAGTCACCAGCCGGTGGAGGAGCTTCCTCTCAACAGCCTCGACAACGTCCGAGATATTGATGGCGTATGTCTTGGTGTACTCCTTCGAGTCGAAGAACTGTATATCGACCTTGTAAATCTTGGCCGATCCGTAAATCTTGCCTTGGCCAACCTTCTCTTCAACGTTGATGCTATCGAGTATGAAGCCAAGAGGTAACACTGAGATAGACTTGGCGAAGATCTCTGCATCTTCTACAGACATCTCCTCGATTGGGTAAATAGACATGGCAGGGGTGGAGATCTTGTCGCTAGCTGTCATAAGAATCTCACGCAGTCGAGGGATACCCAGCGTGACGTTCTTGGCAGAGTGACCAGCCAAATGGAAGGTATTCAGTGTCATTTGCGTCGAAGGCTCACCAACAGACTGACCCGCTACGATACCGACAGCTTCTCCAGGCTCCACAAGAGACCGCAAGTATTTCATCGCGAACAGCATCTCCGCATTCTTCTTGTTGAGGCTCACACGGGAGAGCGCAAGCTTCTTCTTATCCGATTTGTCTCGGACAAGGCCATCCTTATTCTCCTTGATGTATGAAGTCATGGCCTTGTAGAAGTTCTCAGACGTGGCGAACGCAGTCGTGGCAGGATTGAAGAGACCTGAGATCGGATCCTGAGCCTTCGGATCTTTAATGTTGGTGTGCTTGAGAGCCTTCTTCATGTATTTGGTGATCGAATCGCGGTGCATTCCCAGGCGGTCGCCAACACTGGGGTCGTAACGGAGCTGTGAAGCCTCTGATGTGACGTTCTCCAGGATGAAGCTGAAATCGGTCAAATACTTCTGCTTAGAAACATCCAGACCATCCTCGCCATATAGGAACTGGATCATGGAGCCATCTGCATCTCGCACGGTGGTATCGTACGCGACCGTCAGACCCTCCATACCCTTGATAACACATCGCTGCAGGTAACCGGAGCGGGACGTCTTGACAGCAGTATCGATCAGTCCTTCTCGACCAGCCATGTGATGGAAATAGTACTCTTGAGGCCGGATACCTGTAAGGAAGCGCTGCACGATATAACCGCCAGCTCGAGCATGAGTCTCGAATGGGTTAAAGCATGGCAACGACTTGCCGCTGACCATGATAGGGACACGCCGACCCTCCAAGACTTGCTGACCAAGGTTACAAGAAATCAGTGAAGCATTGACTCTGGATCCCTTGGCACCGGATGTTGTCATGGCTTGCATCTGGTTGAAGGGGAAAGCCTTCTCGAGACCAATAGGCATGGTAGCTGCCTGGATTTTGTCCGTGATCTTACTAAGACCTTCCTTCATCAGAAGATCCAGACCTTCTTGTTTGCTGTCGTCGCGAAGTACCTCTTCCAGGCGCTCCAATAGCAGAGGATCTCTAGGACCTGGGTCCTGCTCGAGAGAAACGTAGGAAGATGCAACTTTGAGACCCACTGAGTCAGCAGGCACAAGCGCTTCTCGCCGTGCTTGCTCTCCCTCAGGTGTAAGTCTCAGATCATCCATACCACACGAGAAGGCCCTCATGTTGAGATATCGGGTGAGCAATCTACCGAGACTACTCAAGAGCTTACCCGCAACAGCCGGGCCATAAATCTCATGAACAGCGTGGATTACACCGCCAGAGCTGGGACCAATCTGTGACTTATCCAGAATACCGGTGATGAATTCGCCATCCTGAAAAACAACAGTTCCTTCTTCAGAGTTAACACCCCACTGACTGGCTTTGATTTGTGTTTCCGCTTTCATGGAAAGCCCACCGCAGTTGGGAGGCTGCATGTTCTTCAAGATGGTGGTGATGACCTGCTTGCCAGTCCATCGAGCTACAGGTCGGATCACTGCAGGGGTAACAAGTTCGATTCTCTCGCCAACAATGTGGCCGCTCTCGGGCCGCAATGCGTTGTAAACCAGTTGTTGATAGTCGCCCTTGGTGAAGAACGTGTCGCGGTTACAAAGAGCAACGGATACTGAGATATGATCCTGAATGAGACCTCGGAGAGGTTTTCCGGCAGTACCAGATAGATATTGGTGATCAGTGTCGGCAATCTGGAGGGCTTCGGCGCGGGCAACTTCGTTCTGCGGGAAATGCATGTTCATCTCATCACCATCGAAATCAGCGTTGTATGTGTTGCAGTTGGCGTAGTGCATTCGAATCGTCTTCTCGCCAGGGAGAACTCGAACTCGATGTCCCATAATAGATGGCTTGTGAAGTGTTGGCTGCCGGTTCATCAGAACGACATCGCCATTGGTCAGATGGCGGTAGACCTTCTTATTTCGGGTCCTAGCAGCATTACTGCTCGTGGGAGCCAGTAGCTGGTTTGCGAGAGACACACGGTCGTCGACTGATTTGTTGCGAAGGTTGACGATCTGGCCATTTTCATTCTCAATAGCAAAAGCGCCAGGCCATTTGTCGACACCGTTGATGACAGCTTGTTGCATGTCTCTGAAGTTGTGACTGGTCACTGGCTCGGGATATGTCAACTTCTTCGCAAAGACAGGTGGCACACCGATTTCGTTGGTCTCAATATTGGGATCGGGTGAGATGACACTTCGAGCGGCGTAATTAACACGCTTGCCCATCATGTTCTTTCGGAAGAGACCTTCCTTCTTCTCGAGCTTCTGCTTGATGCCATCCTCGTTGCGTTTCGCTGCAGCACCTTGGACCGGGTTTTTATTCTTATCAATGAGCGCGTTGACCGACTCTTGTAGCTCTGCTGAGGCCTGATGCATCCTGTTGACATCGGCCTTTTCCTCCTGTAACTCCCTGTGTAGACGCGCGATCGTCCCACAGCCTCTGAGAATGTTTTTGTAAAGAGAATTTTGCTGGGCTTCAGAAATCTCGGACTCGCCTGTTCGAGCCTCGGGGCGGTAGCGGTTGGGAGGAACTAAGATGGTTGTCAAAAAGAACATGTCGGGCGTGACTTTGGTAGAGCTTCGGGTCGGGGGTTTCGCATTGTATAGGAGGGAAACCAATTCTTGCTCCTTGGTGAACAACTCGTTGAGACGAGCTCGAACCTCCATGGCGCTGATATACCGCTGTGGAGAAGAAGAAGTAGAAGTCGTATCCGCGTCTATCATCTCCGTGTCCTGATGGGCGACATCTCCATTAATGCGGGAAGTCTCACGAGCAGGAGAAGCCACATCTGCAACGCCCTCATCGGAAGAGTATCCATCGGGCTTCTGTTTGGTCGCAGCTTGGTGAACCCTGGCCATAGCATCAGCCTGCTTGAAATTCTTCTGGGCCATCTTGGCCTTGTCCTTATCAGATAGGGATCTCTCAAAGACTTTAACAAATCGATCCTTGCGGTATGAGGGTGAAATGCCACCACAGCTAGCGCAAACTCTGCGCTTGGTGATTTCTGCCAGGAACTCCTTGATAATCTCACGACGCATTTCGCTCGATCCCTCGTGTTTTCCTCTCTTTGTTTCGCCTCTCTTGATCTTAATACCGCCGAGACACTTGTCGACGTACTTGTCTCTTGCGCGCGTTACGTTATCGATCGAGTTGGTGACGCCCTCCTCCTCAGCTTCACTTTCCAATTCAGAGAAGTCACCGAGCTCGATGGCCAGCTCGTTATCGCCAATGGCACCCACTACGTGAGCCTCCTGAATCAAGCCGTGCTGAAGAAGTTTGAGTTGGCACACATACTTGTGTAGTTCTTTCTGGGGGAGTCGGAATCCTTTGCAGTAGACGCATGCAGCCTTCAGGAGTCGATAAGCTTGATCCATGAATACCGGATGATATACTGGCACAGGAAGTTGAATGTGTCCAGCATGGCCGGGGCATGTAGCCTGGTTCAAGTTACATGTTGTGCACCTGTGATTGCGCTGTGAGAGGCTGTCTTCGTCAATCTTGGTATGTCAATGGAACTTACGGCGCATCGCCCCAAGATCCGAGGGCAGGGTCATAGAGACCGCCTGGTACAGGATTGAGAAGATTGTCGAACGTTTCGGGGTTCTCAATTCGCTTTACAGAGATTGCTCGGATTTCCTTTGGTGACAAGAACGTAAACTCAACGCTCTCTACACCGGATGCGACCGGCTGTGCGATGTTCATGGTGACGTTATTGCCGCCCTTTCGAGCGAATAATATGGCGATTGAGCGACGTCTTTGGGTTAACTGACGAAATCCATTCCCAGCGCAGTATGCGAAGTGAAGGTAAGTCAGAGAGGCAGTGGGGACCGTTGCGAGAGAACAATTTTTTGGCGGTGCGGCCCGGCAGAATTTTAGACCGACCAGCCAGTCTTGCGCGCGACTCAAGCGTCTCCACGCATGGCTCTTAACTGACCTTGCCATTTGCATCATCTTGAAAGCTGTATCTATAGCACGCGCATCACCGAAACCACGATCGCCGGACCATCCAACTGAACTTTTCCTGTTGATACACGCCATAGTTTGCGGTTGAAATTATTGATCACCCAAAGGCGCTCCTTAGCACAGCTGTAAAGGCAGTGCCTTCGTAGCCTCAACCAAACGATCAGGCATCGTTGAGCTGCAGTGATGGATCGCAACAACCAATCCCATGGACTCGGCCCTCGTCATGATTCCTCATCGCGAGTACAAAAGACCGAGTCTGCTGCGGACAGGATGGCTGCACTCAAGGCTCGAGTCGCCGCAGCAATCGGAACCAGTAAGGCAAAGGGGGGTCTAAATGTTGGGCTTCATCCTGCCTTGGAGGATCTAGGTTCATATAAGCCCGCAAGTAAATCAAAGGAATCGACGCCAACACCATCAAGCGGGCGAACAGACAAGGTCCGATCACAAGACGCCACGAGGTCGGGCTTGGTCAATAAACAGAATGGGGAAAACCCCTACTACGATCCTAGTCTTTCAACACAACCTGGTGGAGGGAAGGCACGACAGTCAAGATCACTTGTGTTCAACCAGAAGGGCAAATATATCGCCCAAGCCAATGCTCTTCGTCGACAAGCCGCCTTAGAGGCGATGAAAAAACGAATTGCAGAGCAAACTCGAAAAGCTGGTATCGACGACGATCTAGATGTTGAAAGGAACTATGTCGTGGATGCACCGCCAGAGATTGAGTGGTGGGATGAAGGACTTGTTGACGGAGGAAGCTATGACAGGCTAGATGACCCTTCAAAACTCAAACTTACGACAGCCGACAGCATCATCACTGAATACATTCAGCATCCGGTTGCACTCGAGCCCCCTCAAGATCGACACGTTCCGGCGGCAAAGCCTATGTTCCTGACTTCGAGAGAACAAGCGAAGTTGAGGCGACAACGACGAATGGCTGAGCTAAAAGAAATGCAAGCTAAAATTCGCTTGGGATTGGTACCAGCGCCGCCTCCCAAGGTCAAGAAAGGCAACCTGATGCGAGTTCTTGGTGACGGTGAGTCTAACATACGATCTCATCGACTCAATTACATGCTAATGTTTTATCTAGTTGCTGTCAAGGATCCAACTGCCGTCGAAGCGCGCGTCAATCGAGAGATTGCGGAACGCCACCAGAAACACGTCGAAACAAACGAAGAAAGAAAACTCACCAAGGATCAGAAACACGACAAAATCGCGACGAATCAACAAAAAGACGCCGAGAAGGGAATTCACATGTTGGTTTTCAAGATTGGAAGCCTCGCGAATGGACAACACCGTTATAAGATCGGCATGAACGCTGAGCAACTGGCACTTACAGGCATCTGCATCATGCACCCTAAATTCAATTTGGTGATTGTAGAAGGAGGCGAATGGAGTATCAAGAAGTACAAGAAGCTCATGCTTAACCGAATTGACTGGACCGAGAATTCGCCGTCAAGAGACCGAGACGGAAAACAAGGCGGCACACGCGACTGGCTTCTCGCCGAAAAGGACAACGGCGAGCTTAAGGATATGTCGATGAACGAATGCAAGCTTGTCTTTGAGGGCGAAGAGAAGGCGCGAGCATTCAGAAAATGGGGAAGTAAAGTGTGTGAGACAGACTCGGAAGCGAGAGATGCTCTGGCTCGCACTAAGATGGACAACTTCTGGCAACTCGCCAAAGGCTTTGCCTAGGTAAACAGACAGACAGATACGTATGGATGCTCGCCGAGGTGCGACAAGAACAAGAACTCAGAACTCCTTAGAGATGTGGTTCAATTATTAATAAACTCGCCTTACAAATGGCTGTAAACTCGCGAAAGATTTGCCTAGTCTAGACTATCATAACTATGACATATTGCACGGATACCGAGAACAACTGTGTGGCGAGTAGATGAACACTCTCGGGGCTTCTTGAAAAGGTATACTTGGTCCACGAGTAAAAGAGCGAGATCATGGGGTTGCAATTGACAGACTCGGCGACAAGCATCTGATACTCGTCGAGCCGAGGAACTCATGAGATACTTGGAACCCTTGCGTCATTAATGTGAGACAGTGCTTTGGGGTTCAACAACAAATGTTCTGAAGCTCTTGTTGCAGTGGCATCCTAAGAATAGAACTAGGGGTCTGTTATTGCGATCTAGACTCTGGACTTTTGACTTACACATAGAGTCCTGGACATGGCGCGGCCGCCTCGACGGGCCTTTGCCATATACCCAGTACCTTGGCTGCTCGCAGTTTGGTCGACGGATTGTAAACAAGCCTTGGGGGCTAGACGATCACGACCAACTGACAAGGATACAGGAGGTACTGCAGTAACAAACCAATATGGCAGGCAGATTTCGGAGAATTTGCCGGTTTAGGTGCTGCAGCTCTACGTACCTGTCTCGTGCGACCTTCCATTGTCAGACCGAGACTGGAACTGGATGAGAGTTGAGGCTACGGCTTCCTGCGTACCTCAGCCGTGAGATAGATCTTCGAGATCCTTGACTTGAAGATCATCATGGCATGCATGGATGGTCTGGAAGGCTCCAAGTGGAATGGATCTCCGTGGACCCCTGATCGAGGAGAAAGACCTAGGCTGGGGATCGATCATAGCCAGTGCACGGCTCACTTGGAAATCGCCTGAATCCCGTTTAGAGTCTGTCAGGGAAACTCTAATTCGGTGCATGTCATCCAAACCGTTGAGCAGGGATAGACGAGGCAGAAGTCATCGCGAAACCACACTCAACCTCTGAAGATGAGCAACCAAGCAGATGGGAGCGTATATCGTGTTGCGGGCTGGAACTGCGGAAGAGCACTACTACAAGAAACGTGTGATCGTGCGAGAATGTATATCTTGGTCGATACTGCTCAGCCATAACCGTCGCGACAACCGTCAGCTGTAGTCACCACTCAGGTAGAAGCTGCACAATCACTGCCAAGAACTATTCCGAAATCAACATGGTGGGCAATTGTTAGTCAGTCATATACCATAGGAAGACCTTGCTATAGGAAGGGGTTCCCCGAGCTTTTGGTTTGGTCTCACAGCAATGTCATCCAGGATCTGATTTAACTCGCCTCCGTGGAATTGGAAGCAAGCAAAGGGGAAAGTACCGTAGCTACCGTTCTCATCACAGGCCATGGCATTCCAAATGCAGTGGCTTCTGCAGGTGATAGGTACCAGGAATCGATGGAACAGTCAAAGATTGCCCACCAGTGACCACCCATTCACCCATCCATCCGTATGTACATACCCCCCTCTCTTTGTCGCCCTGGGTTATCCACTCGTGCCTCGATATCAGAGACAGTTGGTTTGCCTTTGCCAGTCAAGACCTGGCTCTGAATTAAGCTTGTGCAGCAACCGATCGGTGATTGCAGTTTTGGGACGCTCTTCGAATCATGATCTTCACGAGGGTAACCGCACGAACCGCGTCTAATCATTCAGTCTTGCCTAGGACGTGTAATTAGAGCGCTCGGTGATGAGAAGACATGGCCGAATGCCGTTTGTGTAACCTTGGTGGGCTCGCCCCGTGGAGTCTATCGATTCCATTACTGTGGAAGCTCTGATTTCAAGGTTTCATCATGACTCCTGCCCTCAAGAGCTTTCAGAGGTCTTTGCTTTCCTTGCTGCAGAGTTTTCGGGCCGGACTCTGCTGAGGAACAAACTGGTTCCTTTGCAAGGTTCCAGGATCCCCAAGATCCTTGACATTTTGCATGCAGTCACACAAAGCTCAGTTGGTTATATGGATCTTGAGACGAACGTGGGTTAGAGTTGTGTGTCCTGTGAGGAAGTTTTCGAGTTGAATGGAAGTGGCTTTTCTCAGTTTCATTAGCATCGCAAAAGCATGGGTTGATAATTCAAGCCGTCCATGAGGTGGCGCTGATGACAGCCATGGAGCGCCTGGTCTGTCTGTATACGATATACGACGCCTGTGGACGGACGTTTTGGAAGTAGGCCTTGCGCCGTAGATCATTCAAGAACTCTTCAGCTCATTATTATAGCCGAACCCGCGCCTGTCAGGCCTGTATTAGTAGTTAGACTAATGGTAATCCAGGGACCCTAGAAAGCTGGGACAGTTTGTCTTGGCCTTCGCCAATTTGGGCAAACTCGTCGCGACTTTACCCCGTAAGGTGTTGGAGGTTAGTGGAGGTTAGAGACGGGATGGACCAAAAATTAGGGACCCATGAGACGACGAGCAAAATACGATTACAGTGCACCTCAACAACAGAAGCCCCCGAGGCACTAACGTTGGCTGAGTGCTCACTCTTCATGTAGCAGACTTGCTTGGCTGATGACGAATACCCGCTGTTTGTATAGATGTTCATTTGCTTGCTCCTTGATTGCTGGTGTATTTGTATGTAGCGTCATCATTTAGCGTACTAGCATCGCCGGCTGCAATTCATCGCCTCCCCTAGACGTATGGACTGGAACAAGAGATCTTGCTTTCTGACAAATACCACTACCTATCCAACCGCGAGAGCAACGCGGATATGGTTTACAATCCCGAGTGGGCTATATCCTGTAAGGTTAAAGTTTGGTGGGTGTATCTATCTTGACTGCAGATAGATATTGGATGGATGGATGCGCAAAGGTAACCTACCTTACCTTAAATTTACATCTAATACATAGTACCTTAGGTACCTACTTAATTATATACGGACGGAGTACGCGCGGTGTAAGAACGGAGGATTAAAAGGACCGGGCCGTCGTAGGGTAAGACAAGGTAAGACAAGATAAGGCAAGGCAAGGCTCAAACTGTGTTTTGTGCCGTGGATTTTGGAGCTGTAGTATCTTCGGTCCGGATGCGTTTAAACGGGATGAATGAATATTGAGGCTATTTGCAAACATGTGCGTGCATCCAACGTCGGGGCGTCGTTATGTCCAGTAGGTACCTACAAGGTAGAGGCCGTTTTGCGGGGCGCCACCGGCCGTTGAGCGAGCTTGAGGCCAGGAACCAGCCGATATCTAAGGTACTGCCACATCTGGTAAGGTTGTAGACACTGTAGACTCCCTAATAAACAGCCGCGCCATTTGGGCCTTCGGAAGTGCCACCACAGGCCGTTCCAAGGATAAACAGCACTGTCCTTTCGTTACATCGTGCCCACCCCACAAGTTCCTGACCCACCTGGTCCGCGCCCACTTAATTATTCCGTGCAACGGTAGCGTGTAGGGATAAATTGGACATGAGTGGATTTTTGAGCTTCCACATATCACATCCATTCTCCAGACCAGCCGGAGTCACGGCCCTGCCCCAAGCCAAACACAGCACTTGACCGGTACCACCAGGGGTTTATTCCCTATTATCCTCTGGGGTTTCCTCGGTCTTGAGCCGTTTCCTCGTACTTTACCGTATCGGCTCTTCGGATCTAGCCCGGTTCCTACTGTACTTGGCCTTGCCTTACCATTCCCCTGGCTTGCACCGAGCCGGACTCGCACGAGTCGCACCACCTGATCCGTTGGCCTTGCCATGCTATTGAGATGGGACGCATACAGAGATCAGAGCTTACAGTACTCTAAGGCCCCTGGCCCTCATCTTGATGGGAGCTATGTCTGCACATGAACGATCCATGATTTGGCCAAGGAACCTCCCTCCATCTCCAGGAACGCCAGATGATACTTACGTGGACGCAGTGTACGATCCGTCGCCAACAGGTCAGCGGTGATGGCCCCCCATATTCTAACTGGCCAACAGAGCTCAAAGGGGTTATGACAGTCTATGGAATGGTGTTTATGACGTTGCATCCGTTAAACTTTTCCCTGATTCTGTCTCGGCGAATCTACCATGCTGCCCTCCAAGATAATAATAGTGAGCAACCATAGGATGCCAACGACAAATGCGCTCACTTATTTACCTGCTCTCCAAGGTGCCTTACGTACGTACCTACCTAAGACCGCGGGCCACCGTCGTTGGTTCTCACGCACCTGCATCTACCTTGCGGTCATGACACTACAAGTGCTTGAGCTGCATGGGCCAGCCTGCCAAATTGGGGCTGTGCGCACGCTTCAATCAAGAGAAAGCGCAAGGTGCCCTACTCGATATCTCCCGAGTGTGTTGGTGTTCTCCTTGTGTTGGCTCTTGATGGTGGAGAACTCATGGGACGATGGCATCACTTTGAAAAAGAACCCACGAACATGGTTCAAATACGGACATATTCCAAACTTGGACTGGCTTAGGCTGAGCTGGGGCTAGGCTCTGCCTCTATGCTACTTCGTTTCTTATCGTTGCACCAACAACAGTACCTGCACAGAGTGTTACGCAGCCGCCTCTCGAATCCTGGAAATCCTTGTCGCTGCGGAATGCGGCCCTCTATACCTTAGTTCGCGTTAGGGTTGATTTTATGCTCTAATTTGGGGCACTCCACGGCCTGACTTGCACACATCTTACTTGCCTGCTTGGCTAGCTGGTGACAGCAAACGGCCCTAGCGATACCGTTATCTACCTCAAGTCATCCGTGAGATCTGTCAAGGGTCGCAAGGCCCAGCCGTGTGGTTGGCGAGCTTGATCCCGGCCTAGACCTCATTTCGCTCTCCTCCCGGCCCCGTCACCCGCTTCTCAACACCTTCCCAGTGGCTCTCTAGCCGTGAACGCCAACCTACCCGTCTCCCCACCTTGGACTCGCCTGCCTAGCCTGTCTTGCCTGTTTCTCTAGCACCCCCCATGCAGGCGGAGACTGATCCTTCCACAATCCTCGTCTGGGTCTAATTCATCGATGGTAGTAGCTTCATCAAAGAGGATCTAAGTAATCGATCTTCCCTGTACGTACGTCCATTTCTCGCCCAGGACTTGGTTTGGTCGACGTTTGTCTTTGTTGCCACCGTCCGCCTGCGTCTGTTGCTCATAACTCCATCTCCCGTGTTGGTTGTGCCCTCGCTGTATTTATCCTACTGATACCCCGTCATGGGGTTTCCCGTCTTGGTCGATGAATCTCTACTCACTGTAGTACCTAATCTAACGGTGCCTGTGGCCTGTGGTTCTCTACCTACCGGAAGTGCATGGCTCATGAGACCCTAGCATCCCCACGGATTCTAACCCGACCCTCGCATACTTGCTTTCCATAACGACCTCAAATATGTACCTGACACCTCCCTCGACCTCGAACTCCCCCGTATCGCAGTATTCACAATTCTTCGAAACGAGTTCGTCCAATTCTGACACTTCCTGCCCCCCGAATCGCCTGCCGTCTTGCTACGGCTCCCCATTTCAACAAGCTGTCTCAGGCGTTTCACAGTCAGACTTGGATTCGGATTCCTACTCCCACCACGCTCGCTGGTTCACAGTGCCTCAGCCAGAGCTTCTATCACCGCCTCCCATGGACCACGGTAGCACTGCTTGGGTCACACCAGACGGCTTAGTGGCTGGAACAAGTACAGCTTCTTCAAGTTCGGTAGAACCTGACGCCCTGCATGCGGATTTTAATGCATTTGCTGGATACGACTCTTGTTTGCCTGCCCCATACCAGACAAATGACGCCTACATGCCGCCCAGTCGCAACACGTCAGTCCATGAGCCATCATTGTCGTCTACTAGCCAACCCTCGCGAGGGCCATCATTAGGCGCAAGGCCACCATATGGATACTTGCAAGACCCGTCTAACTCGAGATTCAGAGTCGAAGGCGCCGTGAGCAGCTATGGTCAGGGATATGAGCCGCAGCCGTACTCAACTGCCGGACCATCTGCTGCTGCTTATCAAACCGACGGAGCCCCCTTTGCTTCAAATTTGCCCTCCAGCCTCGGCGCAAGTAGTTCAACGACCTGGCCGAAGCAAGAATATGAGGTGCCGCAGTTCTATTCTACCCCGCAAAATCAACTTCCTGATCTTGGCCAGGAGAGGAGACTGTTGAAGACGACCAAGGCCAAGAGACCCACAAGAAAGCACACATCGAAGGAGGAGGCAAACTTCCAATGCGAAGTCAAAGGATGCGGGAAGTTCTTCAGTCGCAGCTACAACTACAAATCGCACCTGGAGACTCATGATGAGAAGCGCGAATATCCATTTCCCTGCACTGTTGACGGGTGCACTAAGAAGTTTGTGCGGAAGACAGACCTTCAACGACACCACCAGAGTGTGCATATGAAGGAGCGCAATCATAAGTGTGACTATTGCGGACGCCTCTTTGCTCGAAAGGATACCCTGAGAAGGTAAGCATGCCATACACTCTGGCGCTCACAAACTCTAATAGTTGAATTGGTAGACATATGGAGGACGGCTGTTCGAAGCGGTTTGATATCGGGACACTCAACTTGCAAGGTCCAGGTTTCGCAGGGTTGGGAATTGTTAGCCCAACCAGACCGTCCGGTTTAGACCCTCGCCGCCCTGGATAGGCTTGGGCACAACATGCTAAACAGTCGTCATCAACACCACGGATGTATTTTATGATACATAGTAATCCATCGATATGGTAGGATCCTTGATCGGGAAGAAGTTAAACTTCTTTCAAAGCCTTTACTTCAGGCATTTCAAGTTGGAAACGGCATGAAAACCTGGCCTAGAATTGGAAAAGGTAGGCTGGCTAATGATACCACGGCGAAGTGCCTTGTCAATTTTGGGTCTTGCTGACTTGTATTCTTAGGAACACGTATTCTCACCTAAGAATGGAAGCAATCAGACTCACGAAACCCGATGGCTAGATGTATCAACAAAATAAAACATGATGAGTTGGTGGCAAAGTGCACTCGAACTGGAGGTCCACTGATCAGCGTCTCTGTATTCTGGATAAAACCTTGCTCCACCACGCAGATACTACAACGGTTGAGGCACAGACACAAAAGTTCTCGAAAAGGAAACTCTGTTGGTGCCTTTCCACATGCGACAGCCTAGGGTTCGCATGCATTATGCCGAGAGCCTCGCCCGGGCGACATGTCAAAACGACTCACCTCGGCATATGCGAACTTGACAAATAGAATCTTGATCTGGAAGCTCGCTGGGAATGGGATCTTTTGTGCCAAGTCCCACACTGGAGAATAATTTGTCAAGGTTTGCTGCTCGACTAGAGCAAGCGAGTTCAACTCTCGCATCCCTTGTGATTAAGATTGCTTGCGACTGTAGTTTGATTACATGACACGGAGGCTCACACCAGCATCATTGAGTGGAATAGATTGGATAGATTTTTGAGCGAACCTACCTACACAGTAAAAGATGGAGTAGGTCTAGTTTATGGTACGGTACCTTAGGAAGGCCACCAGGGATGTGATCTGGCATACCTTAGTACGATGTAGTGAAAATAAAGATTCTACGTAAAGATTCTCATCCACATGCAACAATGCCGACTTTAGACAGGGGTGTATCTGCGGAGCATCGCCTATCGATTTGGAATGAATTGTCATCACCCTGTACTCCGTAATTCGTACGATATTTCGCTTCGCAGGTTCATGCTTTGGCTTGTTGATCCGATTGGATCGTGTGAGTAGTATATGTACATCCTAGAAGGATGGGCTGCATTGTAATTGTTGATAATGCCGGCAGAACATATGTCATGTCCATACCTACCTACCTACCTATGCAATACTAACAGTAGGTACCTAGTCTGAAGCAATCTCAAGTAGAAAATTAAGGTACCAACTTAACTGCTTCAATGTGAGTGCATGGGGGTTTTATTAGTGACATGCTTGCCTACTAACGTGGCACAGGCGTAACTAATGCATGTGATAATAGGCACCTGGTGTCGAACTGGATCTTCTAGAAAGGTGCCTAAAATTGGAATTTCCTCAGATGGCAGCAACGTATCATTTCACATAACTTGGCTATAGAGATACATTTGTTTCAAGGCACAGTACTCAGTATTAGTAGGTAGGTACCTACCTAAGTTAAGGTACCTAAGTTGGAGCTAGCCCCACATTTTAAAGGCAGACATCATCCCCCACGTCATGGCGTCTCTTGAATCACAGCTGTGCCCTGAAGCCTTGGCCTTACTTAGCCAAGTCCTCCTCCTCCTCCTCCTCTTCTTCTTCCTCCGATTTCTATGGCCTTGTGAGAGACCAGCAAGGAAGCTTCAAGCTCTACCTAGGTACCTATGGCACGGCCGACTCCTACAGAATATACAGCTGCCGCTCAAGGCTTGACCCGAGAGCGTTGTTGAGACCAATCCAATCCCACTCGTAGTCGCGTCCCGAGCGAGACATCACCACCACCGATCGACATGACTGACGATAACCACACCTACGGCGCCAAGTGTCGCCTGGCCCCTGTTTCTCGCGTTCAACGCGAAGATGAGGTTCCCCCGGTTGAGGCTCAGTTCTTCTACTCGTCAGTCATTCCCATTGACGATCCTCTTTCAACTTCCTCAACCGTTGGTGATTCAAAGACAAATAAAGGACAAGTGCGCCCCTTTTCTCGAGGCGATAATAATGCACTGGAAAAGGCTTGGCTAAGTCTCATGTCTGAGCCTTCACGTTGCGCTCATCAAGATGCACTGAAGAATTTGGATCGCACTCCTCAATTTGATCCAGAGGTGCTCGCATCGCTCATCCAGCTTATAACTACAAATCACTGGGAGAGGCACCGGAAAGGCTATCAGCCACAAGATGTGACAGCACCAGCCAGTGATGTACTGGCCACAACGCCTGTACCCACCTGCTGCTCTGAATTGGTCCTTGACGTTTCCCAAGAACTTGAGAGAGCTTTCTGTGCCCTAGTCAGGCGGCGAAATCCAGTCCTGAACGTTGACCAAGTCTCGCAACAGGTCGTGTTTGCACTTGATCGGTTGAAAAAGCAGGCCAACGATGAAATTGAGGCCCAGCCGGTATCAACCAGCACACCCTCGAGCCATCCAGGAACCGCTTCCGCCAGTACTACTGACCACCCAATTACCCACATTCCCAAGACCACAACAACAGAGCCTCGTAGTTCTAAGCGTCGATCAACTATAGGAGAAATGAGAGCAAGAACCAACAGCTTATCCATCTCACAGCCCCCACGAGTACAAACACCCGTCGGCAGTCCCAGCCTCACACGACCACCAGTTGTCGATGATGGAATTTCAGGCAGACCATTCGTCCGCGTTGGCAGTCCAGAGACGCAGTCAGAACCCGGATCTCTCCCGCTGATTGGACTCAGAGGCCCAGTTCGGGATACCTCTCGAAGCCCAGATCATCCTCAAGCCGTTCCCGAACGAGAAGAGATTGTAACCATTGCGAACCAAGGGACCCAGGCAGTACCCGAGGAGAGCCAGATCAAGGTAGCCGAGGTTGCGGTCGGAATATCAAGACTTCATATGGTCTCATTGCCTGTGCTTCAGATGAAGCCGATATACTGGTCCCCAATTAACGATGTTGCTGTTGTTTCTAGGGCGACGTGGTTCTATAGGTTGTATTTCCAGGGTCGGTTAGGAGAAAGGATAACTGACTTGATCTAGAGATACAATGCTCCCAATACCGCCGGCTGTTGCTAACCAGTTAGAGGCCGGCTACCACTATTTGCGACCATGGACTGAGACATGGAGTGATGAGCTCCGATGTGCTATCGACGTTGGACCACTGGGTGAAGAAAAGATTTCGCATAGACTATGGCCCGAAGATTCGGAGATAGGATCCGGAGGCAACTTCCCCGAGCCAGTTATACCATCAGATCCATTTTGCGCTGCTCGCTGCTTTCGGGGTGAAGCTGCTGCTGAAGGTAACATTGATACGACCCCCGTGAAGAAGGCCACAGCGGAAGACGCAAGCATCCCGACCCGACCGTATTCGAATTATCATGTCCTGTATAAGAATGAAACTGAGGCTTTTCTACTAAAACCGAGCCTGAAGCCATCAGCATACTATGGCCGACGGCCGACGATGAAGATCATGAAAGGTGTCACTGTCGGGATTCCTGTAACTCGAGGATTCGACCGAGCAGCATGGGAGCACCTATACCACAAGAAACAGGCACCAAACAAAGCAGGTGCTTCTGCTGCCGATGAGTCGCACGAAAGCCGTGGACAAGATGTATGCGCTGCTTGCAAAGCTGATAAGGAGAAGCGTCAAGTGACTGATCTGGTTCTTGTCGCTCACGGAATTGGCCAGAAATTTGCGGAGAGGGTTGAGAGTTTCCATTTCACTCATGCCGTCAATGGATTTCGCCGAGCTGTGAATGTGGAGCTTCAGAGCCCTCTGGTCAAGCAGGTTCTGCGCGATGACCAGAATGGACTGATGATCTTGCCCCTAAATTGGCGAATGGGCCTGTCTTTTGAGGATGGAGGACCAATGAGGGAGGAAGATAAGGAGGAATACACGCCGGAGGGGTTTGGACTCAAAGACATCGAACCTGATACGATTCCGGCCGTTCGCAGCATGATATCAGACATCATGTTCGACATCCCCTTTTACATGTCACACCACAAAGGGAAAATGATTCAGGCTCTTGTATCAGAAGCAAATCGTGTCTATCGGCTCTGGTGCCGTAACAACCCAGGTTTTGCTGAGCATGGACGCGTCCACATGATCGGACATTCCCTTGGGAGTGCAATGGCTCTTGAGATTCTCTCAAATCAACCAACCACAGTGCCAAGGCTGGACTGGTCTCGAAAGGAACCCTCAGCACGTTTCTTCGAGTTTGATACCAAGAATCTTTTCCTGGCGGGTAGCCCTGCGGGATTCTTTCTTCTTCTGGAGCGTGGTGTCCTGATGCCTCGCCGTGGTCGAATGAAGCCTGGAGCCGATTCAGACGACATCGTATCGAAAGACGTCGTAGCAGAGGCCGGGACTTTTGGCTGCTTGGCTGTGGACAACATATACAACATCCTTGCCAAGGAAGATCCCATTGCGTACCTTCTCAATGGCGCCGTGGACCCTGTCTACGCGGCGAGTCTCAAAAAGGCTTACGTCCCGAGCATTTCGGGTTCTCTGTGGAAGTCTGTCGGCGCCGCAATGCGAGGAGTAGTGCCAGGCATGGCACCAGCACCCAACCCTCTCGTCCCGGAGCCGGAGCGACCTTCAACGATCCGATTGCCCTCTCAATTAGAGCTTGAGGTGCACGACTTTACCCGGGAAGAGATTGCAGAGAGAAAGGCATTTCTGCTTAACGACAACGGGCAAATCGACTGGTACCTACGTTCTGGGGGAGGGCCTTTGGAGATACAGTACCTCAACATGCTCAGTGCGCACTCCAGCTATTGGACTAATCATGATTTTATTCGAATGCTCTGCATCGAGATTGGACGAAAGCCGGGTCGGGCACATTCTATTCCCGCCTTCCGAGCAACAAAAGCTGCCAAGAGACTTTTGGTAGATTAGATTGTTGTTCTTACCTTTAAAGCATAGAGCAGATGATATCCTTGTTTTTGTCCTTTGTTGTTTTGGTCGAGTAGGCCCGAGTTGGGCGAACGGACAGCATTCGGCGTTCTGGCATTGTATTTGGAATCAATCAAAAGTAAGGCTTGGTTAGATCTCTGTTCAAGTTGAACCAGCACTGCAAAAGAGCCATGTAACTAACTTTAGACGGGTTGGCATTCTCTGATTATTCCGAATAATATGATACAACTTGATATGCTTTTGGCCTTGCAGTTCTAACGTCTGGTATTGTAGTTGCTCGAACAAGTCTAGAAACCATCCATCTCCATCATATCTTGGTCAAACTCGTCATCGTCGTACTCAAAATTGTTGTCCTGCGCGGCAGGCTTTGGTTGTTGAGCTTCCTCCTCAAGCTCCTTGATCCTCTCTAGATCCATCTTCTCCTTATGTTCCATCAGATCCTTATATCCCCAGGTGCTGATGCCTTCCTGGTCTTTAGCGCGGAACGGTTGCGCCATAGTTCGAAGGAATCGCCTTGCGCTGCTGACGGCCATGTCGGTGCTTAGATTGACGTCTGACTCTTGGAGACCTTGATTAATCCATTTGGGTAGCTGTGAGCGCTTCTTCTGGAATCGGCGGTCGGCAAGGACCATGATTCCATAGTCGTCCTTACCACGCAAGACTCGGCCCAGACACTGGGCGGCGTGTCGCATTGCATCAAAGGAGAGGAAGTCATTCTCCTTGATACGGTATGTTTCTCTTAAGAACTGAAGACGAGCCTTGAGAATACGTGACTCGGTGTATTGGAATGGAACTCCAATGCATAGCACAGTACGACCATATTGATGGTCGAAATCGATGCCCTCGGATACCTTTCCTCGAGCGACACAGAGTAAAACGGCACCTCTACCGTTACAGCACGCTGTGCGGTAGGTCTCCAAAGCAAGTGATGTTTCTTGTGCATCGGGCGTTTCCACCAGGATCAGTTTGTACTTCCAAACTTCATCAAGGATACCCATTCCTTGCCACATACTAATGATAGATTCCATATAAAGATAAGATGGAAAGAAGACAACCATCCCATCCGGCGTGATCTTGGCAAATTCCGTGAGTAGGTTGCCGTAGTTTCGAACCACACTGGGTTCATTCCGCACTTGAAAGCTGGTTGAGACGGAAGCCTGATCGCTGCCTCGAGTGACAATCATAGGCATGAAGGATCTCCGAGCGAGGGTCATGGCATAGGATTCTTGTATGACAGTTGAGAAATCCAGCATCTTTGGGTATATCTCCAGTGGGGAAATGGTACCAGACGTGATAATGACAGAGTAAAACCTGTCAAAGACGGGCTTGATAGCGATGGCAGCGTCAAGACAGGTGAAGTGAAGGACCGGGTTAGGCACTTCAGCAGTATCGGACTCAAAGGGCTCAAGGATAAGGAGAAAGCCTTTCTCGTACGTTGCCACTAGCGTTGCAAAAGTTGCAACCTCCTGAAGAGGCTGGTAGTCTTCAATATTGGTGAGCTCGAGGGTCCTAACGAGTGAGGTCAGACGTTCAGCGCAAAACCTCAAAGGCTTCTTCTCGATAAAAGTATGCTCTCGGAGATGGGCAAGGAATGAAGGCGGTGTTTCAGAAATGACCTGGCGCACTTTCATCCTCGTCTTCAGATACTCAATGAATCTCTTGAGGAAAGCAATAAAGTGTTCTGCCCTACGAATGTTTCCTGGAACAGCCTCTTTGAGTAAGTCTTCGGGAAGGGCTGCGGAATGGTTAGCACATTGCAACTAAGCAAGTGGATTTCTCTTTGGAACCAACCAGGATTTGCCATGAAGGCATCTTCTTGACGTGCCTCGTCAGCATCACGCAGTCCCTGAACTAGTTTCTGATACTCATTTTGTAGTTGTTGCTGGTCTGTATCCCGCATCTGTGAAATCTTGTTCTCTAGATTCTGAGCTCCTCTTGTGGCTTTTCGCAGAGAGTCCTCTGTGATATCTGTGCTGAGAGATTCGATGCAAACGTTGTCAATGTTGTGAGCTTCATCGAAAACAACAATACAGTCTTTGGAAAAGTCCTTTGATACCCGTTCGGCAATTTTGGGGTCAAGCAGATAGTGGTAGGAGAATATGACGACGTTGCAGTATTGCATCTGAAGTAGAGAATAAGAATCACTAAAACGAGGCTCATAGGATTAGGGAAATACTCACCATTCGGCGTGCAGTAAAGTATGGGCATTGCTTATGCTCTTCGCCGTATCGAATCATGTCGTCGAAAGACCAGACACCATTAGGAATCAGGTTGTGAGGCTCGAGGAGGTCTAGGTTCTGTATCATTGGCTCAGCATAGAATGGGTAAGAAAATTGAGGTTCTGCGAGACTTACGTCGTGATACACGCAGACGTCTACGTTTTCTCCACGTTCCTTTTTTTCCTTGACAAAGCCGGCCGTGAGACTCCTGCAACGAGCATCAACGATGGCGCCACTCTTCTCACGCTTGACTGAAGGATGAAGACACAGGTTCTTTCGACTTGTCAAGCCTAGACCACGGAACTCTTCTTCATAACCGAGCTGCTCGGCTCGGTATTTCATGAGAGACTTCAGCTCTACTAAAGCCTTTTCAATTTCGGACATGGTACCTGTTAAGGCATAAGTCAGAAATAGCAGGGTGAGGTCAAGTGTCACCCACGAGAGCAGTAGATCAGTTTGCGCTTTTCAGGCATGTATTGTTGGTACGCAACAATAAGAGACAGAAGAGACACGGTCTTGCCTGTGCCCGAAGGCATTTCCAGAACACAGTGGCCCCCTGCATCTAGGGTTTCTGGTGTGATGGGCGATCATGTCAGCAATCACGATGCATTTCAGCGATAGAAGGGGTAGGTACTTTTGAGATCACACATGTAACTTAATGCACCTCACGGTTAGTCTATCTCCTCCATTCGGACACCACAACGCCCAACAACTCACGCATATTGCTCTGAGAAAACTGAGTCAGCTTTCGCAAGTGAAAAACGCGCTTATTAATGCCTACCTGGATATATCCTGGGATAAGGGAATAGCACAGGCAAATCACTAGATGATGTGAGTAAAAGGGGTGCCCCAAAGCGAAAGGATGTCGTACTCGATATTGAACTTCATGACGACCCGATGGCTAACTACCGGGGCAAGCCCTCGGCGAATTATTGTGGGTGTAAGAGATGGGTAGCGACAAAGACGGCAGAAGGCGTGAGGCGTGACGTGAACTTCTGCGTGATCAAAGCTGAGCGTCGCGAGGTCACGTGCGGGGTCCTGATGTCACCGAGACAGTTTTCGGTGAAGACCCATCACACCGAATGGTACCCCACCAAGGTGAAGGTGAAGGTGAGGTAAGTTATCAAGATATCAAGGGAAATGAATTGGATCATCTGTGCCTCCACTCCATACTTTAGATAGTGTGATACAAACCAATGAAAAGGTAACGCCCCGGAAATTTATATAGCATATAACAAACAAGTCATCCCCTCTCACTCTCATACTGCCTTAGGTAGACGCACACGCAAGAAAGTGGCTAATCACTAGGGGAGTATAAAGACCTATCGAGATATTATAACCTTCGTTATTTCTTGTTACAGTTTAGTAAGGCTCGCTCTGAAGATTCACTCAAGCAAAACAAGAGGTACAGAGGGAATGAGCTACGGTGCACATGACTTTCTATGAGCGTCGTCTTCTGAAACAGCCCCTGAAACAGAATTTGCTGATTGCCATAGATAACCTACGTAACTTACCGGTATGTATATTAAATGGTTATCCGCGATGAGATAACGAGGTTAAAAACATAAAGATCTCCACTGGACGATATTGTGTGAGGGGTCCAAGGTCTGGCGAAACCTTGCCACTTATGAGTGGCCTTATCGCTAGAATGATGCTCAATGCGGTTGACATTGAGTCGTAGATTGATTGATGGTTTACAAAGACCAAATGCCGGTAGTTCGAGACCTCTGGATGCTAAGCTGAATAAGGAGATGCCCTGGAGTCTGTGGAGTCTGGAGAAGGGCGCTTGCCAGCCACTCGATTCCTAGGATACCTACTACGTAATTAGGTAGGCGGTAGGTAGCTGACTTAGTAAGGTACTGATCGTGTGATGTGACTCCGGGAGTATACCGTATTGTGGGTTCATGATAGACAGAGTCAGGGACTACGGATAGTTCATTGCGTTTGCCGATGAATAAACTGTATGGATGAATATTTGATATATTGCGGACAAGTTCGTCAAGGAGTTGTTTATCGCCGGCCAAGATGTTAACGTAAAGGAGGACTGTAGAAGAGCAATTGGAGGTCTGTTACGAATAGGGCAGCACAGGAAGCATTAAGTTTAAGGTGGTGGGGAGAACAAAAGAGTGGGGTCCAGGAGCTCTGGCTCTGTCATCCACTGCCCTCGGCGCGGGGCGCTAATGCACAGCGGCTTTGTCTTGGGTGAACTTCGCCTCAATACTGGCCTCACATTGCCACAACATCACCTCACATTGGCATATGGTCGACGCTGCGAAGATCTCGTGTTCCTGAGCCCATCTGATATGTATCAGTAAATTCTCCATCTGCCTACTAATCTACTGTGCCTACCCTTAGATAGGTTGGTACCTAATCCTTGTGCATTACATACAGCGTCTGATAACCTCAATCCTGCATGTCTCTCAGCCAATCAAGCAAGTTGAGACTCTTGGTTGTTCAGCCCGTGCTTCTGGATCTAAGATGCACTGTGACCAAAGCCTAGCGCGATGTGGGAGGCAGTTCCCCGCTTCTTGATGCAGCTCCCCGCCAATTATAGCGGGAAGCCAACGCCAGCTCTCCACTGAATGCCGGTGCTGGTCTTGCTTGATTGGCCCGTGCCCCTAAACCCACCTGTGGTCGTTCGGCCACTATCACAACATTGCGATACAATACAAGGATGGTTTGGGTTTGGATGTTCTCTCAGTCTCGACTCTCGAGTGATTCAACAAACACCAGCCAGCCAGCCAGCCAATTCTCTTCGTCGATTACTGCAGACTGAGCTTGTTCTTGGTAAGTACTGTACCTAACTAGATAAATAACTCGTGCATGCACTTGTGTGGTATAGGCCGAGGGAAACACTGTGCAACGCAGTACCTACGGGCGGCGCACACCTTCAAAGGGGACTACCCTTATCAGTATACCTACCTACATACGGATACATACCTTACTTAGCATTCGCCATCCATGCGCTCACTCATCCAACCAACAAAGCCAAAAACAGTACCAAAACCAAATCACCACCACCATTACGAAACCCTCCTCTATCGACTATCCATCCGATTGCCGGCCTTGGTCGTCCGTTCCCCTCATCCCTACTCAACTCTCCTCCTTCATAGCGATTGTATTCATCTTATCTTCGACGACATTGCCTGGTATCTTCATGTTAGACTATTAACTCCCTCTCTGTGCCTCCCATTGTGTTTTTGCTCGCAATCGTCTCAATTCTGTCGCCTGCGGCCGTCGATCGACCATTACGATAAACAGTGTCGATTCCCAAAGCGTCATCGCCTCGCTTACTGCTTTGTTTATCTACTCTCTTCTGTTGCGAGCTTCTTGGCGATTCGAACCTGGACTTCTCGATCGATATATCCTTCCATTACCGTTGCCATTGCCATTACGTCGCGGCGGCATCGACGATATTGTACGTTCGGGACCAAGTCTTTACTTGACCATTCATAAACACAACTTCCTTCCCCCAATCCAATTCTCTGGGATCAATCATCCCGCAATCTCCATCCCATCACTCTCATTCCACCCAGCGATCGCTGTGGCTTATTTCCCTGTGCTCTGTCTCGTATCCTGAGCCCAGGCATGTGCGACGATTGCCCGCCGCCCGCCCATTTGCAGCAATAACAAATCTGTGTGTGTCTTGTCTATACTTGCATCTGTTTCCAAGAATCTGTTTGATTACTGTCTCCCTCAAAGGTCTTGAGGCTGAGTCGGAGAGGAAATTGCATTTCTAGTCTGAAAACGGCCTCGAAATACTGTCTGACTGTCCCATCGAATTACTAGACACCCCATCTGAGCCATATTTTTGTATAACATACTGCTTTTGAACCCGCCCAGTCCCCCATTCGATAACGCCAGCCGGAACTGTTTCTTGCCATTACAAGCTGTCCAACATAAGCTACATATCTACCCTCCTTTGTTGATATGACTACCGTCGCTCTCGCTCGACCAATTCCGCCTCATCGTCCCTCGTCTACCATAACTCCGCCACTCTCTCTTGAATCTAGCTCTAGTTCTACTTCGCCATGCTCAGTTCCCGTCCCCAATAAGCATCTTCCCATATGTCCTACTGGACCTGCTCGGCCAGACGAGCCTGATACCCCACCGCCATCACCCCCGTCTCAAGACCAGCTGCAACAAACCTCAGCTTTATATCCGCTTGACGGCTTCAAAAGACTCGAGTCGGGCGAGCTTTCTATTTATGAACTTGATGCATCCAGTGTCACACAGGCCCTCGATGTTGCTTCAAGACAACCGCTGCCTGATCCGGCTCTGGTTTTCCCATGGTTTCATGGTCTACACCCGCAGAACCATGTTCAGCAGTCCTTCTTTGCTACCCGACGGCGGCCTCTTCGGCGCACCCCCTCTTGTCTGAGATCTGTCACTCTTGTCAAAGCTGACGGTGATCTAAACTGTGCGCGACTGAAGGGGGCGGTTGCTCCGAATGAGATTGTTCAAGCAAACAAGCCCACAGAGTTTATTGATGCGGATCCTCGGGAGGGGTTTTCCGTGAGGAACTTCCAAATCCAAACAGTGAAAACTGCTGTTTTGTCGGACATAATCGTCTATGGTGGAGATTTGATCAAAACCCGTAAAGTCGCATGGGATATCGCGAGTGCACAGAAGCGGTGGCGCGAAAGAAATGAGGATCAAGGTGTTTGGATGCCCGAGTACCATACTTTTGTTTGCACAAGCCCATTCTCAGAATTCGAAGAAAATCACCCGGAAATAGTGGCTGTGGACGCCTCTAGCCACTTGACAGGCAATGTCCTTGATTTCTTCAACCAGGAGAGACGAGAGATGTGGGCCATGACAGAGGCATCCGAGTTTTCCAAAAACGTCTTCATGGGCCCTACGCCTGAGCAAGGAAGCCCTGAGGAGCAGAAATACGACATTCTGATTGAGTGCAGCGATCTTGGTCGCCTGAATCCATTGGCTCTCCAGCTCATTGCCGAAAGCCCTGATGATGATGACAACAAGCAGCGATTCCTTGATTTCCCATCATCTGGAAGTATTCTCCCACCGACCTGGTCACATTCCGAAGCCGACGGTATCCTTGAAACATGCCAGTGGATCTACCATCTTGCCCATGGCTCATATCCCGACCCCGAATCAGCATTGGATACAGATGATCTGGACGCTGAGGGTGACTCGCCTATGCCCTCAGACCAGCAACCTATGTTTGACGTCAAGCCCCGCAAGATCTTACTCCATTGCGCCGATGGCTATACTGAATCGACTATGTTGAGCATCGCGTACTTTAGCTACAGTACGGGACGGCCTGTTCCTGAAGCATGGCTTAAACTTCATACTGAAAAGAAGCGGAATTTCTTCGCTTATCCCACCGATGTCGCACTATTAACCTCTATCACACCACGACTGCTCCGGGAGTCTCCTGTTTGCAAGGGCCTGAGCCTGACTGACATCACTCATTTGACCAGGGATGAGCCGAGCTGGTTTGCTGCCCTGGATGGATCATTCCCAAGTCGAGTCTTGGATTACATGTACCTGGGTAATCTGGGCCACGCTAATAATCCAGATCTTCTACGGGCCCTTGGCATCACTCAGATCCTGAGTGTGGGCGAGACAGCCATGTGGCGAGAGGGAGACCTTGAGGACTGGGGCAAGGAGAATGTTTGCGTGGTCCAGGGCGTTCAAGACAATGGCATTGATCCGTTGACCGAGGAATTCACTCGATGTCTCGAATTTATTGGCAAGTCTTACACCACGGCAGAAGGCTATTGAATTTGCGGAAACTAATTGCGAGAAACAGATCGGGGCCGTCGAAATGGCACTGCAACATTGGTGCACTGCCGCGTAGGGGTTTCCCGAAGCGCTACTATCTGTATTGCCGAAGTGATGCGATCGAAGCAGATGTCTTTCCCTCACGCGTATTGCTATGTCAGAGCCCGCCGCCTGAACGTAATCATTCAACCACATCTTCGATTTGCCTACGAACTGTTGAAGTACGAGGAGGCGCTCCAGCAGGACGGTGATCCAGACGCCGAAGTCAAACGAACCTTGGAGTGGGCAGAGATTGCACGGGAGATCGCACTCATGAACCGACCATATTCTCGATAAAGCTGCATTGTTGGTGCATCCAGCAGTTTTCCAGCATGTCTTTTGGTCGAGGGGTTGCCACACAGTCACAGGAACTGTATGAACCAGCTCCTGAAACTTGGTTTGTCGATTCATTTCGCGCGTACCTGGAGTGCCTTTGCGGAATAGTTAATGCAGGGCATACTGGTCTTTGACAGACTACGTTTTGGCATGAAAGAATGATTGGAGATTGGGAATGGGATCGGTGCTCGTTGGGAAACCCTCAAAGGGTTGTTCTTGTTGGTGTTGCTTGGTAGCTGAGTTGCTTTATTTTCTGGCTTGTACCTGGCTGGGTTTGTGTCTTGGTATTTGTTCGTTTTTGTTCACGGGAATTTCGGATTTACTGGATACAATGATGAACGACAATGGGTTATGATTGCTTTCGGTTGCTTTGGATGAACGCATATCTGCTCCTTCTTTGCCTTCTACGTACGTACATACGACAAGATGTATGTAGAGATAATCAATAAGTTTGGCTAAGATGTAATGTTGGAACTGCAATCTCTTGTGACAAAATATCCTCTACCACCAAAGTATTGCGCCCCCCTTCTGCCCATTGCTCGTACCTTTGACGACACCCGTGGACGATGCTCGGAAGTATAACAAACAAAAAAAAGGTATTAGAGAAAGGGATATCTCGCCACAAAAGAGATTATTAGTGTTAAAAGCTTCCAGACCCGATAAACGCCGGTAGCAATGCTTCCGCTCCATTAACCAACCTCGCTCAGAGCACAAGGTTGATCTGATATTGTCGCAGCAGTTTCTGTTGACCTTTGTAGGGCTCCACTAGTTTCCATAACCTGACGCGTCGCTCTTGTCGTCACCCTCCAGGACACTTTGACCTCGATGATCAGCACATTTGTCTCTTGAGCATTGGAGGAGTACTTACGAGAATTGCCTGACCAGGTAACCTTCTCCGCCGTGTTCCATGTCAATATTATAAACGTAAAAGCCGCCATCGCTAGTGACAACCATTACTTGAGGACTGCTACTACTCATCGCTACAACGCTTCGTAAGGGACCTCCTGGAGCATCACGTAGAGCCCTTGAAGTCCCCGAAGGGACTGTAGATTTTGGTATCTTGATATAAGCGAAATCGCGTAGAGGTTCCCACATTTCTGTTACGGATTGAGGTAGGTAGGACCCCACGACACCAGCAACTCCTCGGCCCATTATTTGTGAAGAGCGACGAAGCATACTACTGAAGGAGCCACTCTGTCTTGTATGACCTGCGCTGTTGCTGCTGCCTGCGCCATTTCCAGACGAAACGGCATCAGAAGATTCGTTCTTGGGCGAGTCGCCTGCACTGGTGCTTGGGGATTCGGGGTCATCGAAGCTCCGTGCTCGAGACCAACGATCCTGCCGCTGTGAGCCCGGTGATTCGATGGGCGCCCCAGCCGGTGTATTGTTTCCTGGGGGGGCTCCAAGTCGGAAGATATGAACCGTATCTGAAGTCGAAGAGACACATAATAGCGTCGAGCTCAGATTAAACGACATGCTGTAAATAGTGGAGGGATAGGTTCCACGTCGAAACTGATATAGCTTTTGGCCCTTTGGTACCGAAAACACGCGAATGATAGTGCCTGTCTCGCTGGCTGTAGCGAGCAGAGTACCGTCGTTATTGAGACAGATGCAGCATAACGGCGAGCGATGCGCCTCGATGACGTTGACAGCTTTCAGGGTAAGAGTATCGAAGACCAGCACTTCGCCTGATGTAGGCGCAACAAAGGCCGAGTGAGGAGGTGCGTGAGCCGGGCGCCGGGCGTCAGGATCCTCTCGAGGCTTGGGCAGCGGATAGGCGATGAAACAATTCTCGGAGGAAGGTGAGAGGGCGCATATAGCAGAAGGATTCGGCGAAGTCGGGATCGTATGCAGGAGGCTCATGTTGCTGATATCGTAGAGGTATATTTCATCCTCAAGAACCACCGCCAGGCGCTTTCGGTTCAATCGGACAGCTAGGACGGCCGAGGGAAAGGTAAGTTCGCAAATGACAGATGCCCTCTAGTACATTTGTGAGCAATGCAATCCCTTTTGACAACAAGAGTTCCGGTACCTTAGTATTCTGAATTATGAGATGGCGAGGAGAAAGAATGAGAGCGACGAGGGAGGTAGAGAACAGCATCTCGATAATAGCAATGTTGCCATCGTCGCTACTGAAGATTCGAGAGAAAGGATCGGTATGGTAGATGCGAAAGCCCTTGGAAGTACCTAGGAAGAAGAAACGCAGTTAGCTACAGCCACTCTAGGCCAGGGAGGTAGGCGGCCATACCAACAGCAAGACAGCTGTGGTCTTGATTGAAAGTGATGAAATTGAGGGTGGGAGTAGCCATGGCGTGTATCTATGTGTCACAGAAATCCAGTTGCGACAAATACGGTTGCTCTGCGAGGCGTATCGTATGCGATTTCGGCTGGCAAGATAGGACCGAGCCTTTGCTTTGCGATATCGATTGTCCAGGTGCGAGGGGGGAAGCGATACGACAGAGGCAACCGGCGAACAATTGCAGGTCCGTCGGTACCTTGCAGCTATGGATGTTAATGCAGATTGCTTAACATGACACGAGTCTAGGTTGACAACTTTGGTTGGGATCAAGAGGTTGGGATTGAGGGTCCGTGGAGCGCGCTGCAACGATTAAATGGATGGCGTCGGTGGGGGGACGCCGTTCAGGTGACCGCAAACGACAATACCTAGGCCAACAGTGATGAGTGCGAGTGTAAGCGTGAGCTGCCTTGCGCAGGTACTCAGATTGAAGCAGTCCAAGCCGATAGCTCGCGGTTTGATACGAATCAGTAGCAATGGTGTTGATGGAGGACCCGACAGTAAGACTGGGGGGAAGCTACCTAAGGTACCTTGCTACCTAAAGTAAGTGCGCAGAGGTACCGTCAGGTGCGTCTGTCCAATGGACGTGTACTGTACTTCCCCCAAACCTTAAGGTAACTTCCACGGTGGATGGACGGGAGGGACGAACTGGAGCTGGAAGAGGGGAGCTTCACATATGCACTAATTCCTTGCAGGGAACTACACTACCAGCCAACCGCCAAATGGAGTCAATCACCCAAGACAACTTGCCGTAAGCAGATCGAAACCACAGAGTTAAGAACAGTAACAGTGATGGGATGAGAGAAGCGCAATGATATTTGTTTCTAGGAGCACAAAATCAATAGAAAGGATCAATTGACGCCTGATAAATCTAAAAAGAACAACAAGACGGCCTTGCCTGGGGTTGAGATCACGATGCCAGGCAGGCCGGTCATCCTGATGCCTTTTTTTTTCTTTTCTGGCGTGTGACGTCGATTTTCCGCATGTCACACACCAATCGTTACCATGATAGCGGTTCAACCGCTAGATCAACCTGGTCAGCTACTAACGTACCTAGGTACCTATATACCTGCTAGGTACCTAGGTAGGTAGGTGCACTGGAACGTTTCCTATCCCACGCTAGACCGAAAAGAAATTACAACGGGCACAATTCACTAACAATTCTTTCATTACATTGATTCTATCTATCTGTGGATCGAATGTCTTGACGTTTGTGTCGTTGGCATCTACCCATAAGGTACTCGGCAAAAGACATTTTTGTTGCCGAATTAACATATAGGATCTTCTGCATACCTTGGGTGTTTGACTTCGCGTTGCTGGCATCTCCTCATCAACATGGCCAAAGGAACCCCCCCGTCTACGAAAATGACCAGGACTCGAGCTCTGGACGATCTGATAATGGGAGTAAGTCTTTCACTTATCACCACATCCCGAACCATTCATATGCTGAGCCGACATTTGCCCTTCTGTAGACAAATAGCAGTAGCATTGTTTCCAAGCGGAGCGTAGAAAGGCTCTACTACCCAGATGAACTGCACTTTTTCCGCTACTTCGTGAACAAGTTCCAACGAAGAGCCCCTCTCATCAACCGTGGTTACTGGCTAAGGCTCAGAGCCATTGATGTGACCGTCCGCCAATTCGTCACCTCGCCGAAGCCTGGGCGAAAGAAGGTGGTTATCAACCTGGGAGCAGGAAGGTGAGTCACTAACTATCCCCCCCCTCGAGATGTACATGCTCAGATACGTACACAGCGATGTTCTTCCGTGGCAATCCTACCATCGCTATGGTGACTCTTGCAAGAACACATTGTTCATCGATGTCGACTACCCGGATCTCATGCTCAAGAAGCGGGCTATTGTTCTCGGAACACCGCAGCTACATGAGTTACTGGGTGACAGTCCGACCATCAGCGAAAAAGTCACGGATCACATACTCCTACGGAGCGATAAGTATTGCCAGATTGGCTGTGATCTCAGGGAACTGGAGTCTCTTCGAAACTGCCTCGAGTCATTCTTGAACTTGAATGAATGTTCTGTGTTGTTTGTTGCCGAAGTATCCATAACTTACATGGACACATTCTCGGCCGATGCTCTGGTTCAATGGGCTAGCTCTATTGGACAAGGTAAAGAAATCTCCAAGTCACTGTCGGAATGGTACAATTTAAACTGATCGAAAACAAGCCGAGTTCTGTCTTCTGGAACAGATTCTCCCCCACGGGCCTGAACACCCCTTTGCCAGTACAATGCTGAAGCATTTCAATAAACTCAATACGTCCCTAAAATCGGTTGACGAATACCCAACCGTAGAAAGCCAGCGCCGTCGCTTTCAGGAACGGGGTTGGAGCAGCGTCGAAGTTTGGGACCTTTGGGAGGTCTGGAATAGCGATTTGTTTCTTGACTCAGCCGAAAGAGCTGCCCTTGATGACGTTGAACCTTTCGATGAATGGGAGGAGTTTGTCCTGTTTTCAAGACACTATGTCGTCCTGCGTGCCAAGGCTTATCATAAAGCTGAGAGAGGTGCGGGCCAATGCGGTCAAGTAGGTGTTTCCAGCAAGTATGTCAAAGCAAATGTGACCTCATTCGGATCGTTGGGCGCTCCCAAACGTCGATTTGGTGCGCCTCTGATAGCCTACAGTCCAGAGGGAGACAGGTATCTTATTAACGCTTTGGGGATGGGTATTAAAGCAAGACTCGATTCCTGCGATATCTATTCTCTTCAACAGGACAGTATGGCTCTGGAGATATCACCTGCCGGACCAACTGCAAGACTCTGTCACGCAACTGTCGACATTGGACATCTTGGCACTTTACTTATTGGAGGTCGGGCTTCTCCAGCAAAAGCTCTCAATGACTGTTGGATCTTCAAGAAGGACTCCAACCGGTGGGAAAAGACCTTCGATCTCCCTGCACCACTGTTCCGGCACTGCGCTGTTCATTTACCAGGTTCGTCTCTTGCACTTGTTCTTGGTGGCAAGACAGGACCTTCCGAGATTTCACCAGATTATTATGTGTTCCACCCTGTCAAAGGGTGGCTCAAATGTTCAGTGACCGGCGCCAAACCCAGCTCTACTTTCGGAACACTTGCTGTTGCTTCACCAAGTCCCGGAAGCAAAGATGGCATCTTCCAGGGACTGATGGCAGGTGGAATAAGTAAATATGGTAAAATCAACGAGCAGGCTTATTTCTGGACTATCAATGTCTTAACCGATGTGGTATGTTGACTGTACACAAAAGACGGGTTGGCTATTTGCCGACTCGATGGGCATCATGTTCAATTTGCTGACGGAACCATAGCCACACATTCACTTTGAAATAGTCACTGACTCTCATGGCTATGCAAGGTCACTTTCAGTCTTTGGTGCCCAAACAGCAGCCGTGGAGTCCTTGCACTTCGTATGCGGTGGCGTGGGACAGGACCCATCTTCACAAGGCCAATCTATGACTTGCATTTCGGTCAAAGATGGGCACTTGGAAGTATTCAATGTCGACTTGAGAAATGATGCCGGGCGATTGCCTTTCATGGTTGGCTCTGTGACTGCTTCTTCTGGCTCTGAGCTTGTTGTTTTGGGTGGAGGAGCGACCTGTTTCTCCATGGGAACATTCTGGGATACCGGCGTCTACAAGATCGATCTCACGAATACTCTCTCGGAAATGCCACATATCCAGCCGGCGACCTGTAGCCCTGTCTCAGTCAACTACCAGGATTCGCCTAAGCTTACACATCAAACAACCATCATTGATTGGCATCAGCCGGCTCTCAAACCCTCGATCAAGTCGATTGCAAGAATCAAGCTACAATCGAAATTGGACTTTGAACAACTGGTCGAGAATAGAAAGCCAGTCATTATTGAAAGCTTAGACCTGGGTGGCTGTGTGGATAAATGGAGCCCCGAATACATGGTACAGCGCGTAGGCCAGGCGAAAGAGGTTTGTCCCTGGGTTTGCCCCAAGCCTAGCCGCATCTACTAATGTGAGATACTAGATTGTTGTGCATGAATGTCAAAGTTCAACAGGCAAGATGGACTTCAATTCCAAGAACTTTCGTTATATTACCGAACCATTCTCGGCGTTCATGGCCAAAGCCGCTAGAGGTGAAGCGGTGTATTTACGAGCTCTCTCGGAAGCAAAGCCTACGGAGTCCCCAGCCTATCTTCAAGACGACTTCCCAACTCTTGCCGACGACTTTCAATTGCCAGAAGAACTTAGTTTGATCAAGGATCGGATGTTCAGTTCCGTGCTGAGGATATCCGGCCGAGCAAAGATGTGGCTACACTACGATGTGAGTAAACGTGGAAATTATGAGCTGCCCCGTTTGGCTAATCAACCGAGGAATTTAGGTCATGGCAAACGTCTATACTCAGATCCAAGGATCAAAGCGAATGGTTCTCCTACCGCCAACGGACGTTAACAATCTGGCATTTGCGCCGGGTGCCTCAAGCTCAAGTCTTGATGTTTTGGCAGCCCTAGACAAGCAGGAGTTGGTGTCGACGACAAATCCGTACGAAGCTATTCTTAACCCGGGTGATCTCCTGTATATTCCAGCGATGTGGCTTCATACTGCTAGCCCAACCACCGATCTCAGCGTTGCGGTCAATGTCTTCTTTCGTGACCTGGACAGCGGTTATTCAACAGGCCGAGATGTGTATGGTAACCGGGATCTGGCAGCGTATGAGAAGGCACGGCAAGACATCAGCCGGATTGTAAAGAGCTTTGACCGTCTGCCATCTGAAATCCGTGATTTCTACCTGAAAAGACTCGCCGATGAGCTGCTTCACAAACAGCACTGATGAAGGAAACTGATGGACGGACCAGAACGATCGGAGGCGGAAGGTGACAAGACTCTGTGATTAAAGATCACGCAAGCCCTTGGCCCCATGCGCTACGTTTCACCCCATCAGCTCATTTAGGAGGACCCTGTTCGGGCTTACTTTAAGCTCGAGAGAACGCTGCGGGTGAACTCAGCGTTTACCGTTAAGATGAATTTTGATCCAATGAGACGTATTGTCTTTGGCTAAAGTCTATCAGCCACCGGGGCTACGGTTGACTACACGCACAGCACACACACATGCACACGCACATGCACACCCACCCATCAATTCATGGCAAATTAAATGAGTAAATGATTCTCGTATTACGAGGTTCTAGCACACTAAAAACATCATGATTACGCTTGTGTTTGCATGTCACGGATGCATCTCTGAATGGGAGCGTTTCTCCATGCCACAGTGCTGTTTGCCCCTTGCAGAAGCGTCGGCTATTAGCCCCGAGGCCTGCCCAACACCCACCTTAGCTCGCCCGCCAGACGGACGAGCTGAAGCAGATACGTAGCTAATTCCCAGATCCACATTCAATGTCCCCTTCGATCGTGCGCTTATCCGATGGACCTTGGAAAAGCTATAAGCGACGCTATGATCATTAACAAGCCTGAAGCCCCCCGGAGCCTGTAAAGAGGCACAGGGGCTTTCCGGCTTGGTCATCGCATATACATGTCGCGTAAGACGCATCAATCTGGTGATGCCAGTATGTATCTATGGGACGAGGAGACATGTGGAACGCCAAAAGACCTTGGTTGAAGCATGTTAAAAAAATAAAATAAATGCTTTGACTGTGGATCACATAACCTGGCGCTGCAGCTAATAAAGTGAGATATTCCCGGGCCCTCATCGTCGCCAGCCAGCCGGCATCACGACAAAGCAAAACGCTGGTTACAGCGGGCCGGCCTCATTATTACGTTACGTTTAAACAATAACCCAAACAGCTACTGTACGGTCCAGGATATGGTGTTCCCCAACAGTACATACTCACATGCGATGGCATGATGGCCAGCTTGCTACACTCGCGCCACGACAAGTCATTGAAACCCTTGAAGGCTATCTCGCGATTAGAGTTTACAAAAAGGGAGAGCAAGACAAGAGGGAGGTGGAGGGTTTCCCTTCCGGATAGTAGTTTAACGTGATCCGATAGTTAGACTGAATGGATGAGCGTTGGTGGCATTGCATTCCAGCCTGAGATCTGGGCCAGGCTCTCAGACCTTAGGTATCTCAAGTACGTACGTACCGAGTACCGAGGATTCTCACAGATACCCACCTCATGGCAACGCATCCTCCCTCCCGTCCGTGCTTAGAGTAAGACCGCGGCTTATAGTTGAAGCGGGCTGTGACGACCCGGCGGGAGAACCGAAACCAAAAAGGTTAATGTACGCAGAATACAAAGATGGGGGAAAGTCGGGCATCGTGCCAGCAGCAATGAATGAGCTTTGAAGCATGGCGGCCATGGAGAGCATGAAGGAAACCTGGTCACCAAAGAAAACTCAATTGCATCATTGATTCGGCACCGCACCTTGCTGTTAACACTGTCGGCAAAGCCAAAAACACATGTAACTTTCAAAGGTAGACAGGCAATGTCAATGCTAATACACACCCATCTCTCTAGATAGATAGTTAAGGCCAGCCGACTCTTCCGCCCCTCTCCGAAAGGTGTTCCAAGAACGACCTTACGCAAGACAGACGCCATCAAATTAATTATCATGTTGTGCTGTGTTGTAGTATGTATTACAACTGCTATCAGCTGAGCTTGTCCTCAATTTCGGTAACATGGCAACAAGACCAAGACCAACACAGACACAGACACAGACACAAACATAACATGCTGGCTTATCAATTCCGCAAGCCACTGGCTTTCAAGATCAAGACTCGAATGGATTCTGCAACCCGGGATCCGTAGCGAACGAGACTAATGATGAGAGGGAAAACAAAAACGAACTGCGGGTGAGATCTGACCACCTAGTCTAGGAATTTTAAGCTTGCCATATCCGTACCCAGATATCAGGATCTTGGATCGACGTTGTGCCGCTAATAATATAGTTTAACAACAAACGAGCTCAGACCACGCACACAGACACATACAGTACGTACATATGTACTACAGTACAATCCAGGGCAAGGAGGGCATTTATCCCTGTCGCTTCAGATTTCCATCTCACCATGTATTTGCAATTTCCCAGCAACATGGTAAAGCCGGATCCTCTTAGTTGCTTGTCTTCAGCGCAGGTTCTCGTGCGTTCGGCTCAGAGGGAAACATTTGTGCCTCGGCCTGCATTCATTGTTAGGGTGGAAGCAGAGATGCAAGATAAGCGATAGATCTGTTTGCTCAATCGCCCTTGGCTTGGTCTGGATGACCTGTATCTTTTCTTCTTTTACCCTTGCCTTTGCTCTTGCCCTTGCTCTTTGTCCTTGCCGTCCGTTGATGCTCATCAATGCAGCCGATGCTAGCTGAAAGTGAACAAATAGCGGCATGAGTTTTTTTCTTTCTTTTCCTTCTTCTTCTTCTTACATACTTTGCCAAGCCTGCAACTTCAAGTACCGAATACTCCGGCCTCGACGAATCGCAAGGCGTGAAACTCGAGGGTCGAGGCGATGTGAGACACCTGGCTATGGTATGCCGTGCTATGTTCCCCGCTCTCCCTGCAGGTCTGATCCAAATCATCTTGGGCCTTAGCACACCCCCTGCACTCAGCCGTCCATCCCCTTGCTTGCTTTTCCCTGGCAGGAAGGCAGACAGGGGAGAAAGAGCATGATCGGCTATCCAGCACTGGTCCCAAGAAACTGGTAAAAATGATTTGAATATCTGTTGGTAGCAAATGTCGATGTCTTTTGCAGATCCAAAATCGCCATGGATGTTGGCTATAGTATGTATAGTACAGAACCTACTTGGTACAGAAGCGACATTCAGACCAACTTTATGCTATCGCCTCTTGTCCAACCCTTCGTCATCCCCGAGGAAGCAATTCGATTACGCTAGCAGCCCAGTTGGTGAGATATGTTGACAGCCTCCGGCACTAATCTCCAGAACTTAATGCCCGTTGTACGGAATTCGGGAACCATGGCTTGTCTTAGCGCCGTCATCTTAATGAAGCTGGGAAGTCATCAAGCCACAGCTGGGCGGCCACCATGCTCCATTGGTCCAAGACTTGGGGCCCTCAAGAGAGATCGCACTTACTAGCTGGCACCTTTGATTCTTGTTGAGCGCCAAGCATCTCATTGTCCACGTCTTGTCTCTTTGTGGCAACCAGAATGCAGGCTTCTCCCTTTTGATGGATCCAGAAACCCCAGCTGCTGAGTGGACGGCCAGCTCCCGTCAAGTCCTTAATGCCTATCCGTAGTGGCTGGGCCGATATGGCAAACCCCACCAGAAACAGCCCTCAGGTCCTCGTCCTCGCTACCTGTCATGCGGGTGTCAGTTAAGAACATCTGTTGTCCCAGATGGCTTTCCTGTCTTGTCTGAAACCTTTGCTTTCCTCAAATACGGCGGCAGCAAACGTCGTTGCACTTCCACGTACCTGCTACCATGTCTACGGAAGAGCTGCTGCAGCGGTATCGAGGTCATATCGTGCCTCAGAGCTACAATGCTGGGTTCGTTGCCCTGAGTTATGTCGTCAGCCTGGTCGGCGCTGGTTCAACTCTCGAGCTCATCAATCGAAGAACCGGTTTAAGGGGTCTGTTCAATCAGTATGTCTCTACCTTGATAACCAAATCCCCAGATTTCTCCACACAAGGTTCCTGACCAAAACAGCCTCCTGCTCATGAGCTCAGCAGTTACGATGGGTGGAGTGTCTATTTGGTGTATGGTAAGTCAAGTTGCGTCTTATTTCAAAATACCTGGTTAGACTTATCTTGTTTCTGTAGCACTTCATCGGAAACAGAGCCATTGATCTCGCCGATGGCCAGCCGGAATTGCAAGTTGCCTATTCAAGCGGCTTCACTGCTATATCTTTCTTCGTCCCCATAATAGTTCTTCTCGCTGCCTTCATGGCTGTTGGCACCAACAATGTCGTTTCTTGGTGGAGGCTAGTCGCAGGTGGTGTACTCTGCGGGACTGCGGTCTGCGGGATGCACTACCTTGGCAATGCTTCTATCAATAACTATACGTGCGTGTACCAGCCGTCATACGTCATCGGATCGGCTATCATCGCCATTGTTGCAAGCAATGTGGCATTGGCCATGTTTTTCGTGTTTCGGGCGATGTGGGCGAATTCCTGGTGGAAGCGAGTCATCTCAGCCGTTGTCCTCGCCGGTGCTGTGTCTGGGATGCACTGGTGCGCTTCTGTGGGCACTCGTTATCGACTGAAGAGCATCAAGCCCAACGGCAACGAGCCATCGAGGACAGGGACCGTTGTTGTCGTCATTTGTTTGGTAAGTAGACGGACGCCCAGGTCTCTTGTAATACCAAGAGCAAGGAGTGTTAACACAGAAAAGTCATTAGGAGCCTGCTTCATCATTGCCACTTCGGCTATTCTTCGAGCTAGGAACATGAGAAGGTCCGCCCTTCGCGCTCAGCAGATCACTCTCGCAGCAGCGGTCTTCGATAAAGGAGGAAGGATTCTCGTTGACCCCGATGGATACATCCCAAGCACCGTGGTGACTGATTCTTTCCTGGAAAAGGTAAGACTAGACCCCGGCCAGGTTGTCGCAAATGATGCTGAACATAACAGGATGCCAAGGAGGGTTTTAATACCGGTCACCCGCTGTTCCACTGGATGTACCAAGCATCAAGAAACTGGAACATGATATGGAGCCTTGTTGGGGGAATGAGACAACATGTGTCACAACTTCCACATTCCCGCACTCATAAAGATGGACGACGAGGCATCCAGCTTGTGAGCGAACATGGCGAGACTATCGACAGCTATGACATGATATTCAGAGAGCTTTTTTGTCTCGCCGCAGCTGCTCTTGCTGATAGACTTCGGGAGGACTTGACATCCATCGGAGTCTTGTGGGATCAAATTCTGCCGACAGGTGCCAACGGTAGACGGCCTCGGCCCCAACTGCGCAAGCAGTCAAATGCTGGGACAGGCTTGGAAGGCAGTGACGCTAACGAGGAGGTTCAGAACAGCCTGGACATTACGGAGAAGGGCCTACATATGGAGAACCATGACTATGGGCGCGGATCTCTGATGTTCCTTGTCCGCCGTTCCGAGGCCGTTCGCGATACTGAGCGGCTGATATCCACTGGATATCGGTTTGCCGAGTTGCATCAAGTCAGCGACCTTATCAAATCGAGTATGCAGATCAAAACTCATGACTTTGAGACAAAACTGAGGGAGATGGCTACATATACAAGTGAACACAATCACATCCGCCAAGGAACTCACCTGGGCTTCTTTGCTGTCCGAGCTCGTGTCAGTTCTGGGTTCGAAGTCTTGGTGAGGAAAGGCGCACGCCATTTACTCCCATCGATGCCCTTCCCTTTTGAGAATCTTGAAGACTGGCAAATGCACTACCTCAGGAGGTTCGAGAATGTGCCAGTATCCAAGATCGTGGAGAAGTGCAAGGAAGACTCTCAACGGAGTGATCGAGAGGCTGAGTTCGCTGGGCAGATTGCAGATACCATCAAGGCGTTGCGCGAATCGACACAGGAGCCCTTGCTCGAGGATGCACTTCTCACATCAACAGCATTCCGCATACCTTGTCGTGGGGATGAGAAGCGATTGGAGGCAACCATGATAGCTGTGAGACTGGTGATTCCCATTCATTCCGTACTATCAAGCCCCAACTGCGAGTTCGTGCCCCTCAGCTTTTTCAGAATGCGTCAGGTATCAACCCAGTCCTATCAGGAGTTTACTCGAGGACTGCACCAGGAGTTTGGCCACATCGCGAAGACGGCGAAGCGTCAAGAGGGCTCCCAGGACAGGATCAGCCCCTCCTTGTCTAGTCGGTGGCCGTTCGGGCGATCAGAGACGACTCGAAGCTTACAAACTAGAGGAAAGTCGCTCTCAAGAATATCTGGGCACGTTGTATCATCAAATGACTCGGCGAGGTCCAGCTCGACCATCAACCTTTGCTCGCCAGGGACTAACGCACGAAGGCAGTCAATCGACTCAGGGGAAGGATCGAGCACATACGTCCCGCGACAGGAGCCACTTCAAGCAACTCCATCATATGGCGGCATCATGGTGTTTCAAGAGATTACCATAGATGTACAAGAAGGAGGTGAGACGGCTGCCAGGAAGCCAAGTCATGGTTCTGAGGCCGACACAATACCTATTGAGAGAACGATATCCAAACCGTCAGCTGCAGCAGGTATCGAGCTGCAGTCGATGGGGCATTTCGGCGCCAACGATATTGGCACTCAGTTATCCAACGATATCGAAGCTGGTAAAGGGGGGCACAGCTATGTTACGTGTTTTGTTGATATCCTGTTTGCGAAGACGGTAGAGAGTCGCTAGGGAAGGGAGAGACTGGACTGGGTTGACGGATGGATGTTGTTTACAATGTACGCGTGCATTTCCAATGCATTGCGTGTTTCCTTTGATTGTTTCTAATGGAGTGCTGGACAGCGAGGTTTGGTGTTTGCTTCTTGAGGAGTGGGTGGCGTTTGGGTTTTCGATCAATCGATGGTCTGGCAGACAGGCAGGCAGACAGACATAGAAGATATTGCTACAAATGGAGTAAAAGAAATATGGTTGATAATCTCACGTTACAATTGAGGCTTCAAGATTGAGTTCAGAAGAGGAAGAGAAGTCAGTTACCTACTACAGTTATTGATTGTTGGTGGAGAAGCTTACCTACTACCATACTAACGTAAGTACTAACTTGGTAGGGACTACCTGAGTAAGGTAAGGTAAGGTACCTCCTACCTTAGTCTTGATCAGCTTTGATCGGTAAGTACCTTTGGTACGGTTCATAGCGCTTACCCCAAAACCGGGCGACCCCAAACCCCAGGGCAGACTCAAGAAGAAGGAGAGAACCCGAACCCAAGAGGGGTCTTGTCTTGATTTACATGTGCCAACAGTGGACGTTTCGTCATATGGAGGTGAGAATCTCCCCCTCTCCCTCCCTCTCTCTCTGCTCTCTCTGTAGATATCTTCTTCTTCTTTCATTCTTCCACTTCTTTGTTCCCTTTCTTCCTCACGTAAGGTACCTAGGTATCTATCTACCTTACCTACCTACCTTATAGTTAGTACCTTACCTTGGGTGTTGGACTGACAAGTCTTAAACCGTTCTCGACTTGGTAGTTGCGGGTGTGTCGCATAAACAATCAAACACCTAGTTACCTGTTCATTCTTACAGACGCACAACTTCGCATATAGTTTCAATCCAGATACCACACAGCTTCTTCATCGCCATATCGCACCAAGTCTCTGAATAGACTACCGCTGAAGCTTGTACTATTGCCACGAATGCCGGCCTTCGCAGGCATGCCAAGAGGACTTATTCGTCGGTTCTGGCTGCCAGGCGTTGCCACTACATCTGCAGCTGTTCTCGTCTATAGCTACCGTCCCCGTGATTTCTCTGGCCATACGTCACCCGCAGTTCCGCCTCCAACCTTTGGTGCTGATGGCACTTTCAAGCTTCCTTGGTTTCCACGCGTCAGAACACGCGAAGAGCAGCTAGACCAACTCCGAGGGAGCTCACGGCCTCAAGTCCAGCAATACGACATCCTTATCATTGGTGGTGGTGCCACTGGTTCTGGTGTCGCCCTCGACGCTGCCACTCGTGGCCTCAAAGTAGCTGTTATCGAACGTGACGATTTCAGCAGCGGCACGAGCAGCAAGAGTACCAAGCTGGTTCATGGAGGTGTCCGCTATCTCGAGAAAGCCGTCTGGAACTTGGATTATAACCAGTACTTGCTCGTCAAGGAGGCTCTGAAGGAGCGCAAGTACTTCCTGCAGACGGCACCCCATCTGAGTTCCTGGCTCCCCATTATGCTGCCCCTCGATAAGTGGTGGAAAGCTCCCTATTACTGGGCTGGCACTAAGTTCTATGACTTTCTTGCCGGCAGTGAAGGCATTGAGGGCTCTTACTTTCTGACTCGAAGTAAGGCACTTGAGGCCTTCCCTATGCTTAAGCCTACAGATCTTGTCGGTGCTCTCGTGTACTACGATGGTGCACATAACGATTCGCGTATGAATGTTTCTATCGCAATGACCGCTGCCCTCTATGGCGCAACTGTTGTCAACCATGCTGAGGTCACAGGACTCATAAAGAATGGCGACGGAAACCTTTGCGGCGCCATGGTCAAGGATCTTGTTTCCGTAAAGGATGGTCAACCAGCCAAGCCCATAACTGTTCACGCAAAGAGTGTCATCAACTGTACGGGGCCTTTTACTGACTCTGTTCGAAAAATGGACGATCCAGGCTGCAAGGAAATTGTGGCCCCAGCATCCGGAGTTCATGTCGTTCTCCCTGGTTACTTCAGTCCAGGAAAAATGGGATTGATCGATCCATCAACGTCTGACGGTCGGGTTATCTTCTTCCTCCCATGGCAAGGCAACACTATCGCAGGCACTACCGATTCCCCTTCGACTATCACACCAAATCCTCTACCCGACGAGAAGTCTATCGAGTGGGTCCTGAGCGAAGTCAGCCACTATCTTTCCCCAGAGATAAATGTTCGCAGAGGTGATGTCCTCGCAGCTTGGTCCGGTATTCGCCCGCTCGTCAAGGACCCCAAAGCCAAGAACACTGAGTCCCTTGTTCGAAATCATCTGATTGATATCTCCGCTTCTGGATTGTTGACTTGTGCAGGCGGGAAATGGACAACCTATAGGCAAATGGCAGAGGAGTGCGTAGACTTTGCCATTCAAGAATTTCGTCTTGAGCCCCGACCTGTTACAGATGCACCTCGTGTCAGCGGTACCGATCTAATTGACGATGGGGCAATATTGGATGGCAAATGTCAGACGCACAAGGTTCGATTAGTTGGTGCTCACGGCTTTAGCCCAACACTATTCATACCTATTATCCAGCACTTTGGGGTTGAGACTGAGGTCGCCAAACACTTGACCGAGTCCTATGGTGACCGTGCCTGGACCGTTGCCTCGCTTTGCAAGCTGACGGACAGGCGCTTCCCCGCCCGCGGTGAACGCATCTCCCAGCTCTATCCGTTTGTTGATGGCGAGATTCGATATGCTATTCGACACGAGTACGCCCAGACGGCCGTTGATGTTCTCGCTCGACGCACGCGGCTGGCCTTTCTCAATGCGCAGGCCGCCCTCGAAGCCCTCCCCAAGGTAATAGACATCATGGCTGAAGAGCTCAAGTGGAGCCATCAACGAAAGGATCTCGAATGGAAAGAATGTGCGTACTATGACCAATTTCCCATCCCATCTGTTTCTGTATCTGCCATGATTAGGTTACCGCACTCACACAAATCTTTAGCTGTTGCCTACTTAGAGTCTATGGGTTTGCCGAAGCCCATGCTTTCTGTGACACGTAAGCAAGTTGAGCAAGGAAAGCTTGACTTTGCCAGCTCGCTAGAATGGCAGATGTATTCACGCCACGATAAGCCAACCGACTAATGTTGGATCACTATCCAAAGAATTGTGTGGCAGGGTCCTGGGGGGTAGCTCACTGGACAGTAGAAATTTGCAATAGCGACTGGAGATACCCCCAAGAATAAGAACAAGTTAAATGTCATCCCTCGAGCTTGTCGATCGTGGAAGCTTGTGTCTGCCAGCTTCCACTGGCAATAGCTTCCACAATGGAGTATCATAAAAGGTATGTCCTAGGATAAAGCGAGAACCCTGGCGATTAATGAGTTCCCTTTTTGTTAGTCAATTTGTCAACGCACCAATACATACAAGGACTATTGCTTCAGTCAGATTTGTGTACTTGACCTGTGCAAGTTGAACTGTTGGAACACCTCGTCTTCCAAAGTCAAAGATTGCCTTTTGCTTTTGGCTTGATATTCGGCCTGACATTCCAGACCATCCCATTCCGAAACTTTGCTACCGTCCCGGGCTTGCTCAACTGGACTTGCTGTGTGGTGTTACATTCTTGCTCCTGATGGCGTTGGGCCAGTCCTAGGGGTAATACGGAAATCTGCTTCTTCTCATGTTTACTGGCCACACAAGAGTAAAGACAACGAGGTTTTGTTAATGTAATATGTTTTAAGACATTAAGTCTAGATTCCCTCCTGTTGAGGAAGGATGGGGGTATCATGGCTAACTAGACAGAAGAGTCCTTCTCTTTATTTTCTTTGCACCCATTCGTATTAATCCAAAATCGTAACCGACACCAAAAGGCCGTAATCATCATCGTCAGATCGGGTCACTCATGGCTTTTTTTTTCTTTGCCACCCGTCCAGTCGTTCGTTTACCGCCTCGTGAAAATGCAGTCTCAACACCCAAACCCTTTGAATGAGTGGCCCAGTGCGTACACTGAAAGCCAAATAATCTTGCAAATGAATAAAATGACCTTCAAAACCCCAACCCGCGATGCAATTGAAACCAGATAACAAATGATGAACCCACTAACGCCTTGCCTGCTGTACACAGCCACCGTTGTCATGATGGCTGGTGACAATCTCATTTATACATAATGCCAAACTGGACGTTGTAACAATGAATATCAAACAATAAAAACTGGCCTATACGCTGGCTTAAACCCCAGCACCTCAGGCAGCTGTCTCCATCTGGCCCACAGATGACGAAGAGCCAACGCGGAAGACTCGCTGCAGCAAGCTATGCTTGCTACCGTTTGCTCGCCTGTAGCTGAGAGCAAAGGCATCAAGACATTCGGTGGAGCTTATCGAGTCCCGGCTTGGTGAAGCTTCACGCCTCTCGAGTTCCGCATCCCATCCATACATGTCCTCTATTGGAGAAGCGTATCTGAATGCTTCCGTTTCTGAACTTGTCGATGGGCACCTCATGTCCTCGTTGCTGGTAGTGGGCCTGGGCAGATAATTTGACACATCAGTCATTGGCATTGAGGTGTTATCGATGTTGTTGTTTCCTGCATAGTCGGAAGATACTGGTGGAGCCGGTAGAGCCGGCAGATCAGGACGGTATGAAGGTGTGGTGGAAGCCTGGTGGGACTGAGCAGTGTACTTATTCCTCACCGACTGCATATTGGTTACAAGCTCTGGGGGCTTGTTCTGTCGTCTTCTCATGCGTATGTTCCTTTGTACGAGAGACGTCTTCGCACCGCTTCGAGCGGTGTCAGATTTCGCGGCCGCGCCATCACCAAAACCACCATCTTGTTGGAGGTCAGGGTTGTGGTACCAACCATCATCCGCTGCATTCGAGTTGCTATGCAGTGGGTGACCATGATACGAGCCTTCGGCTTCAAGAGCTTCTTGGGAAATCTCATGAGTCCAATAGGCTTCGTTGGATGATTCAGGCAATGACACGACCTGTGACCCTCATAATGAGTCGTGATGCATATGATATCCCTCAGGTGGAGGAGGATGAGATGAAGTAGGGGCGGAGCGTGTTCGTGAGCTCTTGCGATTGAAACCCAATTTGGCGCCCATCTTCTTCCAACCTTTGTTGTGAGCAGCCACAGCACGTTGAAGACCCCCTGGGGAAGTTGTAAAAGCCCATTCAGAAGTAGGCGGTGTGGTGGGGGGTGTCATGGGTTCCATACCAGGCGTCGAGTTACAGTCGCTGTCGTCAGTCAGGGACTCAGGGTCAGTATGATGGACGGAGTTCATTGAACGGACGGGCGCGCCCATTCGAGTGTTGCTGTTCGAGGAACGGCGAGATCCACGCCCATGCTCGTCGACAGGTCCGTCGAGCTGCATGGGGGCGACAGACTGGAGAAAAGGTAACAGTAGCGAATCGTTCATGAGTTCATAGAGGATCCGGCCGGCCTCATCCAACTGTGCGGGGTGAGGGGGAGTTGGGCCGCAAGGAAGGCCGAGCAGCTGATCGCGGATACGGGCCGGGAGATTGACCTCTCGAGGCGCACAAGGGATGATGTAAACCTGCATAAGCTTTTCCCACAAAATACAGACACGGTCGTTGGTCTCTTGTGTGCGGTCCGGGTTATTGGTAATCATCTCATTGTAAAAGGCGGCGTACCGTTGCGAGTCGAGCGTGAATTCGAGACTCTCCATGCAGTGGTTTTGCGAAAGGTAGGCCATGAAGGCGCTGAGTGTCCATGGTGGCGACGCAACATCGAGAAGAATTTCGGTCAAAGATGGCGGCCGAGAACCTATTGTGCCGTTTGGTGTGGAGGTTCCAGACATAAAGGCCTCGCTGACAGGCCTTGACACAGGCGAATCGACATCGAAGATATCCTCAAAGGCTGAAGAAGGTTGAGGGGATGGCGGAGGTATGTTGCATCCGTGGCATTCGAGAGATTGCCTCCGCGAGCGTGATACGCCCATCATTCTATAGTCAGAAACGCTTCTGCGCGTCCCAGGCCGAGTAGTAGAGTAGTCAAGAGGTTAAATAAGGAAACGGACCAGATCTTGGAGCGTTTCCAAGGGAGGGGACCAGGTCAAGTAATAAGAGCGACACCAAGTGGGGACTGTATATCTGACGCAGTAAGACTGGCCCAGATGCTCATATGGTACAGAAGGAAGAGGCGTCGGGTCTAGGAGTAGGCTACCGCAGGAACGATAAGGCCATAAGGGACAAACTACCCTGTGAACTTGTCGATGATAATCACAGAGTCGGCAGGCAGGGAACGGCCGCAGTGGTGACGGGAGATATGCGGAGGAAGGTGGCTTGTTATGGTGCGAATCTGTACCACAACAGGAGGGTGCACGATGAAGAAGACCAGGAGGCGAGAGACAGGATTTAGAGATTGCCAAGATCGAGGGTCCAGGATCGCAGACACAAAACCAAAGTCGGAAATGCCCCAACGGACAAGACAGGTAGCGTAATTGGTGATCGGATGTGATCACAAACAAGTCCGCCTGGAGGCTGTAGATGTGACGTTTCGAGGGCAATCAATCCCAAAGCGGAGATGGCGTAAGGCAAGGTCGAGGCCGTCGAGGTTGCTGGGTGGTCCCTAAAAGATTGGAATGTGAGGGTAGTTGGAGCGGCGAGCCGGCGAATATCGTCGTAGACGGATTGCGGACTGTGACCTGTACCAGAGGGCTTGGCGAAGGCCGGGCAGAGAAGAACAGAAGTAGGAGGCGGACGAAAGGCAACGAGAGTTCGGCGGTGCGCAGCCGGCCGTGAGTCTATCGGGAAGACAGGTGGACGTCTAGGGCGAAAGAGTGATTGTGTTTGGGCGAGAGGCAGTTTTGAATACAACAGTAGGAATGCGGACCTGGGGGATCCAAAGTGTAATAAAGGTCGAGACCCCAGTTATACTGTAGAGTAGGCTGTGGGCTGTGGAGTCGAAAGGACGAGTGAGGGACCGTGGGCGCCGCGGCCGTATGAGCGGCGTTGGAGGAGCGCTAAAGTTCAGTCGAGGCGGCAGATCTGTTGGTTGGTTGGCTGGCTTGTTAGTTTGGTCTGGTCTGGTGGTATTGGGTTTTGGGGATCTTTGTCAAGAAAAGGAGGGGAAAGGAGCTTACAGTTGAAACAGGACAGGACAGGTGCCTAGCTGGTATGCTAATTGTGCTTATAGGAGTATTGTGTCCGAGATTCAGATTCAGATCCAGATCAATGGCGAAAAAAGAGCGTGCTCTGCTCTGCTTGCGTCTCGATATCGATGTGAATGAGTGACGAGTTATAAGGAAAAGGCTGATAACGTCGTGTCGTGTCGTGTGTGTCGTCACCTGCGAAACAAAACTGTACTGTACATCCAACATACATACACCAGAAAAAGGAAGGCGATCAGAGCGGGCGATGAATGGGGCTGGGGCTGGGCTTGTCTTAAAGAGAAAGCTCCCGACGAGAATTTGCCTTTTCACCCCAATTCTGTCTTTTTGTCTTTACTTGGGTCTTGGTTTGGTTTTTTTTTTTTTGCCCTCCCTCTCTCTGTCTCTCTCTGGAACAGCTTGGGCTACTAGTGAGGGATGAGGAGCCAGACGGGGACAGAAAACAACCCAGGTGGAGAGGTTGATGTGGAGATGATGGACGAGAAACTAAAAGAGGCCGGGATGGAAGGGAAGGGCGGATAGAATCAAGGAGGGGTGTACTTAGTAAGGACAACGTCAATTGACGCCAGTACAGTCAGTATGTATGTACCAAGCGGAGGGAGCGAAACCAAACCAAACCAAACCAAACCAGACCAGACCAGACCAGACCAGACCAGACTAAAAAACAGACGACCGGGAGACCAAAGAATTACCGTACTGCAGAATAGCGCTGGGATCCCCCGTTATTGACGGAGAGAGCAAAGTGCTTCAGGTCTCATTCACTGAATCAATTTGGCCAATAGTGGCTGGAGTATACGTAGAAACACAGAGTGTTTGAGGTACCGTCTCCTGTGTGTGCCTGTTACGGTTGCGACACCAGTCAAGTTACAGCGAAGAAAAGAACCGAGCCTGGCATGACGGGATCAACGAGAGCCAAACATATGACAGAGACAACCAGGGGGCGGGGCCGGGGGCGACGAGACAGGCCACTCCAATTGAACCTAGGCATCCCTGCGAGGGTAAAGGTACATGCATACAGTGCCTTACTCTTAGGTGCAGTAAATGGAAGATGGAAGCCGACAAAGGTGAGGTCGGGTGAGCTTACCCAGGTGGCGACGACAACGACGAAATGGAAGGTGCAAGGAAGGGCAGGCCAGCACTCACCACAAGGCAGGCCATATTGGGCCCGGGCGGGGCCCTGTCAGAAACCAATAGTTAGCGCACCTCACAGGCCAAGGCCACTGGATTGATGGACTTGGACTGCCCCCAGTGCCCCAGTGCCCTCAGGGCAGGCCTCCACTAACTAGGACAATGGACATCGCATCGCATCGCCACGACTGGACGAATGCTGCTGACAAGGGGTCACCTACAGTACTCAGTACTTAGTTATCGTACCTATGGAGTACATACTACGGATACGTATACAGAATTGTCCAGTTGTTCATGCCCGGCCAGGATATGTAGGGCAAGGTATGTACTACTGTTTAAGAAAAGAAGGCTTTTAGAAGCAATTTCTCTTCTTCTTTCTTCTTCTCTACATGGGGTCCAGCTTAAATATTTTCTCTTTGTTGGCGTGGGGTAGGTTGGGAGGTAGTCTAGTATGTACTCCGTACTTCCTAGAGCATATCCATACTTATAGGTACTCCCTGATGTGTTTAAGGTGTCTTCCAGTTGTTCAAATTCCCTTCTTTCTATATATGGAATATCATATTGTTCATTGGAATTAGTAGACTGCACCGTCTCGTGACTGAGTTAGTACAGAGTAAGGCAGCAATATAAACTCTACGAGCTGTTGTGAAGTATGATCCAGAGAACCCCATGAGTGGCTCAAACCATCACAACATCATCAAACGTTTACCGGAGATAGGCGCTTTCGAAGCAGCATCGATATCCGACGACATGCCAGACATGCCCTTCGATAGCCTGACACGGTAATAGAGTTGGGGAAAGTCCCCTGATTCAGGCACGAGGCTGGCTGAAGAGAACAGGGCCCATGAAATTAAAAACAAGAGACCACGAAACGTAAAGGGCAAGAAAAAAAAAGAAGAAGAAAACCCCCGACTCTTCTAACCCAAATTACGGACAACGCCGAAGGCTACTTGAGCTGAGATCAGAATTATGTAAGTCGCGTGGGGACAGTGAGGCTCGAGCACGGGACGGAGGGACTGAGTGTGGCAAATTAGTCGGCAGAGCGTGACGCAGTGGCACTAACATGGAAGATGGCGGGTGGAACGGATGGTCCCCAACGCACAAGAGAATACCTAGACTAGAGTACTGTACTGTGATGACTGACGGTGAAGTGCCGTGCCGTGTGCATTGCAATACAATGCAATGCAATGCAATGCAATGCAACGGGTGATGACCTGGCTACGTGAGGGCGAGGCTTGACCATCATCGACAGGAACACGGGTTGGTTCATACTTCACTGAGGAGATGCAAACATACTGTACATACCACATATGTCTGTAAACTTTGTTGTCTTGGTCATCGCATCCGTCAGATCAGATCACAGACACCCTAGACACCCTGATCGATATATGGAATTACGCTAGAAGGTTAGGAAGGGCAGAATTGTGGCTAATGGTGGAGGCTCAATGGGGGTCTCTCTCTGCCAAGTTTTGTTTGTTCGTTTGTTCGTTTGTTCGTTTGTTCGTTCGTCTGTCTGTCTGTCTGTCACCGTCTTTATCATCTTTGCTCTCTGATCTCCTGGTGGCCTGTTCTCGGCCCTCACCTAATCTACCAGCTGTTGTCATCTCGATCGCAGTGGTCAGGCCAGTCATTCAGGTGAATTAGCACTACCAAACAAGATGATCACAGAGGTGAATACAGCGCAGCGCGACACACAACACAACACGCCATTGTAATGCACTTTTCATTACATATGCAATATCGGCGCGGGCATAATACATATGACGAGCCAATGGTGGCCGGTTTCCCCGCACACACTCACCTCCAATCGTCTTTTGTGACGGAATGAAGGGATCGATCGATCGCTTTTGTGAGAAGAATGTGTGCCTGTACCATTAAAGGTAAATCAATCAATGTGGTGTCGTGTGTTCAATCACCTCCTTCTCATGGTCTTTCATTGCGATAGTCAAAGTATTCATTGATCACTGGGTTCAAAGGCTCGATCCGAGGATCACCATGCAATAACGGGAGATTTACACCCCATGGTAAGTTAATTAGCCCTAGCCGTGAGTGATCAGTGATGTCCGTCCTCCGACCCGACCTAATCCAATGAATGAATGGATGGATGGATGAGTGCGCGGGCTGTGGGCAACCAAGAACCAAGGCGGGATCGTCATCGACGGGGTCTAGTCTCTCGCTCTCCGGGCTTGGCCTTGACCTGACTGCATTGGGTAGCTGGCATCGACTTTTGCGTCACGAATGCCTCTCACTGATCAATATCAAGTTCGTGACGTCGGAAGGAGTTTATAATCTAGTATGCGTTGCATTGGATGTCTTGTTAATACCAAAAAAGTGTTGTGTAGATTGCCTGCCTTCAGTGATGAACAGTAAACAACCTCAGTATCCGTAATCATCACCCATTTGTTGATTGATACCTGTAGAGACCCCTCAGGTGGCTGATGGTCTTTGTCTTTACCAACTGATAAGTCGATGACCTCTTGGCAGCGATTTATTGCCTAGGTTGTTATCAACCACCGCCGTCCCAAACAGACCTCTACTAATTTGGCCCTCTCACAAAATCAATTAAATGCCGTCCTTCAGTACCAGGTTGCCCCCTTCCCCCTACTGAGCCTCTCTAATTCAGAGTGTCCCACTCCCAGAACCCTGCAACGGAGCGACGGCCTAGCGACTGGGCCTTCAACCCTCAAAATTCATCTTGGCTTTGACGCTAGAGAGTACCGCGGTAGCTCGGCTGATCGCAATGATAGCATCCTGCTGTCTCTATTGGCCGCGTCAAGAATTATACAGCACGCTGCGTACAGCAGAAAGGAAACTTGGCTTCTCTAAGCTCCCGTCCCATAGCACTCCAGGCATTCCTAGCTCCTCTATAAGGTATAGTAGGGAGGAAATAGGTATGGTTGTTTGTCAGTTTGTATTCACGGCTACCGACCTTCGGAGATTTTAAAGAAGCGGGCGCCATCCTACCCAGCCGCCCGGGTTTGCTACGCACCACGACACGACTTGGAGCGTTTCTGATTACCACAGCGACATATCAGTCGATCGTGCTGGATGCATGGCACATTGTGAAGGCATGAGTGTGGTTTGCTGGGCCCGTGGCAATAGTGGTCAAAGGGCGAAAGGTCGGTGAATGTTCCAACGCGACCCTTGCATCGTTGATCTACCTTATGTAGAGTAGGTTGGCTAGTTGGTAGGTCAGAAACCCCCTCACATGCTGGAGGCGGGGAGAGATGCCGAATCGTCCAGAAGAGCCGCAAACTGTGAGATACTGGATTCATCACGGCCTTCCTTCTGCAGCAAGGTGACCAATTGACATTGCGCGATAATAGCTTAGGTCGAGAGAACAAACGCCATGAATAGCCGCGCTTAGGCGAGCCATGACGGCTTCAAATCGAACAAGTTATTAGCAATATAATGCATCTAATCCTTGCAGTCTTGTCCCAGATGCTTCTTTCTCAATCATCTTGTGTGTCATATTCCGAGGAGACCAGAAAGGTCTCTGTTTTCAGTGATGACTGCAGGTTACTAAGGCAGTGAGTATATACAGACCCTGACATATATTCGCATATCAAGAGTTGACAATGGAGATATTGAGATGCCCGATACCGAATCGTGACCGTGCTATACCCGTTCTTTGATCAGTCACCTTAGCTAGGCAATACCAAGACTCGAACCGCGGCACGGAGCCAATTTCAGGGCATCGAAATTCCATCTCAGCACACCCCGAGCCTCTTCTTTGAAGTATTCATTCATATCTCGTTACTGGACCGGTATTTGTCAGTGGAGTTCTGACCCATCCAACGAAACATTTGACCACATTGTGGCATGATTACGGAGCCTGTCCTCAAGTCTAGGGTGACAATATCATCTCAGCAGCCCAACAAAGGTCGGTTGAGTTCCCAACGCAAGTATGTAAGAGCAAGGTGTGGTGGTTGATGGATGGACGACAGCATTGGCTGGCAATCATGATGACAGTGATTCACGCCCACATACCAACGTCAATTCTTGTGTAATGAGAAAGCTCCAGTTTTCCTAGCCATAACTGGCCTTGCCCCTCAATGGGGGACATCTCTGAGGGACAAGAATGTGGAGAGATCCTTTGGAATGGACCATGCCGTCACTCCCATCACCCAAACGGTTTTTTGCAGGTATAATCTTGTTAGGGGCATGATACAGGGCTGAGACTTTATTTTGCAAACGGACTGATGCTGGGGGTTCCTTGAGAAGGAAAACAGACACGATGTTGTATGTGTTGGTGTTGGTGTCGATACTCAAGTTTTGCCCCTATCATCACATTGCCTCTTGATGCTCGCCATAAGTAAGTAGTTATTGATTATCGGTACAGGTGAGCATGAGCCATCATCGACAACATACCAAGCCAACCAAAGTTTACGAGTGGACATATTGACACTGGCAAGTTTTCTCGTAGGGATCAAACCCGTGTGCGTGCATTGCACTACGATTGTGCCCAATACTCCAAGCGGCCGAGATCGAGAACTACCTACTTATGGTGCAATGCTACATACATACATAATGTACGCCAGGGTTTCGGGTAATACAGGAAGCCATATTTTACAGCACAGGACAGTAGAGCACACCATTTCTTTCAACGATATTGTACTAGTAGGTTGTGGTCAACAGTAAGTCCAGTCATGGATGGGTGGAATGAGGCCAAAGAAGCAGGGTTCCTGAACAAACATCAGGTAAGGAGCAGAAGCACGAGCCATGACAACAATGAACTCTCGAGAGACAGAATGCCAATCGAATGAGCAGATGCTATGCTTCTCTCGGCTTGGGCCTGAAGCTGTTTGTTTGTTTGTTGGTGGCTGTGGCTGTGGCTGGGCCAAGCTGGCTTATTCTGGAAGCCTTCCCGTGCTGGAATCCTTCTAGAAACACTCTGTAATGTAACTAATGTCCGTATGTACTCCAGCTTCCGTTTTATTTCGTTCTGGAAGCCTTCCTAATTGGACCAAACGGCGCCGGAGCGCTGGAGTACCGTATCCGTTTACCTTTACACGAACCACACCACACCCACCCCTGCCCTGCCCTCCACCTCCACTGCTAACCTAGGTACCGCAGCCCTTGGATTGGATGGAGTGTCACCACTCATCAACTCCAACCGGCCTCGCCGTGTCTCCATCTATCACCACCAACAAGTCCAACGAAACACATCGCACGCACGCACGCACCCGACCCGAGGAAGAAGGTTTGGAAGCAGAGAAAATTCTTTGTCGTAATTGCGTGCAAGCCCACAATCTTGTTGTCGCCCCGGCAGAGTTGGACCCAGATTCAGCCAATTCCGCAGCCCTCCGCTCCCCTCCCTTCTCGGCGCGTTCCAGAAGACTTTTTCGAAGCCCCAAAGAAAAGCTTTTATTGAAACTAGTATCGATTTTCCTTGCAGTACTGTACTGTACTGTACGTCTCCAGTTTTGCAGCCAGACCATCCATGGCAGGAAGCTTCCGCCGCTGCAACGGCCCGGGACTTGCTTGACACAGACATGTCGCACCCAAGCTGGAGACATGAGTCGGGACCCTACGGACGGGCATCAGGAGAGGATGCCGTTGGCGTATATCGCACCACATCGCATTGCTAATATACAGGCTAGACGCGGTGCGATCGATGCCTTGCGAAGTCGCTATGCGATACGATGCAATGGCCCCCCCCCCACAGCGTGCGGCCCAGTAAGCGGATTACGCCGTGTATATTTGCGACATTTAATATGGTGTCGTATCCCTGGCATCTCTAATTCTTTCCAAGATCGGTCCGCATCGGTAGAAGGATCGAGAGAAGAATCAACGATGACCGGACGGACCAACTCCGTAGCCTGCCTACACAGAGTCGCTACCGGTAGTTGTGGACGCGATGCGATACCCATAGGTTCAATCCAACAGGCGGTAAAAGTTGATGAGGGTAGCATCGTTTCGCACTGCCCCAATAGGTAAAGTACACATCGTGTCTTTCAGGACAGACAGACCGGCATCTGACTTATCGAGGTCTGGTTCGTCTACAGCAACCGCGCGTATGACAAACAAACAAACAAACAAACAAACAAACAAACAGAAATCTTTTGCCTTCAGCTCATTTCATTATCGTCTAAACACCAGAGCCGGCCATCGTCACTGACTTAGGGCGTGGATATCAACGGGCCTGTTTCTCGATCCGCCTCTTTCTGGTGCATTGCCTGTGGCAAAACCGCTTCCACATATTGAATAGTGCCCTGCGGCTGAGGACCCTGGATCACCACGCGCCTATTAGTGTCGGCGTACCGTGGCCATGGATGCGATACCTACCTTATTTCGAATGGCCCGAAGTTCCTGAGCCAACTTAACAAGCACGCACGCCGCTTTGCATGGGCCCCGGATATGTCAAAGTTTTTGGACTTGGTGGAACGCCCCTGGTAGACCCGGCCTTTCTTTGTCGGGATCTGTTTGCTAGAGTCTTTGTAGAATCCCATTGCAAAGCTTTTCCAAGGGTATCCATGAGTCCTATGCGAGCCACCAACAAATGCCAAGCCTTCTGTGACCTCTCTTCCGCTATTGTGAACAGAGGGCGGCGGTTGGTCAGGTGCCAGCACTTTACACAGAATCCTTTCTGTTGGAATCGAACTTTCTCGCTGACAGCACATCTGATCTGAGCTGTCCTCGTTTTGAGGGCCATCAAGGTGGATAGCGTGCCTGGGCTGTGGCTGGATGAAGGTTCTGTTCTTCTTGGTAGAGTCCCAGCCTTTGGGTTTGTCCTTTCTTGCCTATAGCCATACCGAGTTGAGCGAATCATCAGGTTTTGCTACATTTGCCCTCCCGATTTAATCAATAATAGAAGCACCGGCTCAAGCGCCTACTGTTGACACATGTTTGGGCCACGAGAAATTCCTCAGTTCGAACTAACCATTCGATCGTCCAAGCGAAGGGTTAGATAGTGACACCTAAACTTATCGATGGCCGACCTCGGCGGAATAGAACAGTAAGAGAGGGGACGACACGACACGACACGACACGACACGACACGACTTTGATCCCATATTCCTAATAGATCTAGAGGCCCACGCGTCGCCCACTTGGCCTGTGGTGTTGTGGGGGATGCCATCACAGACCCGTTGTTGCTGTTGTCTCTGACGCTCGTTTATGAGACTCGTTTACCCGAGCTTGCTCGCTTATGGCTGACGAGTTAGCAGCTGTACGTAAGGGAATGCGGAATACAATGACTCGCCAATGGTCCAGAAATCCGCATAATCATCGACTTCGCTATGTAGTTCATGGTTTGCGCTTCTCTCTCGAGACAGCCCAAAAGCACACAGAACCCCTCAGGTCTTGTCTTCTCAGGCTCGTGATTATTTACAAGCCACTCACAGTATACCCCGGTTGCTGTCCGTGGCAGACCAGAGGTTAACATGGGGAAAATTATGATAACACGCAAATGCAAGCCTCGTAAGCAAGGGAGTCTAGAATGTTATTCATCTTTTCTATGAAACAATCATACGAAACACCAAGTCTTATCGTGGGCTAGGCACCTAATCGCGAGCATGCTTCATCATACAGAGCAGAGAAAATTGACTATTGAGAATTGAGAATTGAGAATTGTATTTATGTACTTATTCATCCAGCACTGCGGCTAGGCTAGACCAACAGTCGTTCCTTCGTGGATCAAATAATAGCTATAACTCCGACAATGAATGCAATGCAGTGGTATCTCACCCGAAACACTTTTCCCCGGTACTTTCTCTGCCCGAACGCCTTGTACAAAAAAGCCATGCCTGCCGCTTCCATAAGCCATGATAAAGTAGTCTGTATTTGATAAGTGTTATCCGATACCTGGTATTGGAATCCTAATAAACTCGCAGGTCAAACTCGTTTGTAAACCCGCCGTTGAGAAGCATGCAAGCGATGCGAATACGTTGAGTGGGCATGTCGTCGGCAGTGTATGCCTCAATAGGACTAATGCCCAAGGAGAGGCACATGGCGTTGGTGATAGTATGAACACCACAGTCATGGCCATTGTTCTGTAGAGGAGCCTCGTGGAGAATGGTCTTCCATTCATCCTCAACGAACTTCTCCTCCAAAATGTCTCGGATCCACGCCATGGCACGCGCGGTGTAAGAACGGTTGCCACCTGCATTGATCGAGTCCATGTGGGCAACAGTTCGCTTGGAGGGCCGAATAACGAGTAATGTCCAGTGGGAATGCTCGCAAATGGGTAAGAGAATAGTGTCGATGTCGAGGAAATTTCTTTTCTCGATGCCGTATCGGCGCAGGGTCCTCTGGGTATTGCCGGTACCCTGATCTTGAAGGCGTTTGAAAAAGAATGAGCCCGGAGTCCAGATCTTGCGAGTGTTCCGCTTGACATCCTTAATGCCGGCAGCTGAGTTGATAGCTCGATCGAGCCAGACAAGAGACGCGTTAACAATTTCGTCATTGAGCCATTCAGTTGAGGACACGATCTTGGCAAAGTCGTGTTTTCGGAGGTCCACACCCTCGGCAGACTTCGCAAGGCTCGTGGACGATGCAGCATTGAGTGTGTTCATTGCCCTTGTGTACCATTCCGGTGAGACTGGTGCAATGAATGTCTGATTAGGCTCGCGAAGTCCTCCAGATCGAGCCAGGCGTTCCTCGCGCTCTTTCCGAGCCTTTTCTTCCGCCTCACGCTGCGCTGCCTCAGCAGCCAAACGAGCCTCTTCAGCAGCTTTTTGGGTGGCCTCTTGGACTTCATGGTCAATTCCAGCCTTTGAGTCGTCACTGATCTGGAGATCGATGGAAGGAAGCTCAAATATCTCTCTGATACGCGTATGAAAGTCACGTCCATCGTGTTCTTCTAAGCGGCGACGGCGGAGGCATTCATCAATGCTAAAAGGATTGAATGTGGTCTTTTTGGGTGGTTCCTCGGCGGGAGCAGGTGGTATGTTGAGCCATCCACGAGTCCAATGAGGGCGTTGCTCCTGAAATGCCTGGGTCGGAGGAATGGCCTCTCCCGTTTCCTTGTCATAGTTAATCTGTTTTGGCACATCTAGACCCAGATGTGTTCTTGGTTTCGGATTGATCGTGTCATCTGTAAAGCGTACAGCCTTGGGTCGACATGTTACGCGAAGACGCTTGGGCGTGACCTTTGAGGGATGCTTTCGTCGATTCCGAAGAATAGATCGGAGAGTTCCGGTTTCATTTGAAGTAAGAGGAACCTTAGGAGTGAAATCGGTGATGTATTTGGTCTTTAGGGTTCGATGTTCGTTGCTTTCCTCATAAAAGGTTTGGCGATAATCCGCGGGTGTTATCCGCTTGATCTTCTCATGAGCAAACCCAGCGCGAAGAAAGTCTGTTTTGTAGTAGTGAGGGCGAGGGACATCAGGGCGAGGATGCGATGGCACTGGCTCAGGTAGAGTAGCCTGAACGGCGGGTTTTGTAGCTGCTGCCTCAGTGGGTGAAGCAGTCTGCTCATCAGGATTTGTGTCGATTCGCTCCTTAAGCTCATCGGATTCAGGAAATGATCCTGGCAATAAGAAACTCGTCTCGAGGTCAGTTCGTGGTGGGGTAGGGAACATGTCCTGTAGCTTGCCACGATACTCTTCAGAGTCGACATAGCTTGGGGCAGGAAGGTTGCGAAGAATAGCCTTAATATCAAGCACAACTCGATCCAGGAATGCCTGTGAAACGTTCCAATAATCTTCCCCATACTTTTTGAGAATATTGTTGCAAACAACAGGAAGCGCGGGACCGGATAGAAAGTGCTTCATCGATTCGAGGTGTGCGGCGAACTCTGTAGAGAGTCCGTAATCAAGAATAGGAGGAACAAATTCATTGTTGTCCCGAATTTTGACGATAACGCCGATTTCGTAGATTCTGTTCAAGTAGTCGTAAATCCTCTGCAGTTGCAAAGTGAAGATATCGTAAAAGTCATGGTTCAACGCCTCAGGACGATTGATGTCATCGACTATGTTGGTGCTCAGTGGTGCCAGGTCTTTGTTTGCTTCCTGTCGGTCTCCTTGCTCGAGGCATTCCCAGACTGTCATGAAGGACTTGGCGAAGTACTTATAGTCAGCCAGCAATGTGGTAAGGCCATCTTGGTCGATCCAGCGGAGCCCAGCACTCTGCCCAGGAGCGCCTGTGTTGGAGACCGCGTTGTCATCACAACTGGTGCTAATCTTGACACGCTTGTTGCTGACTTGGTTTTCACTCAAGTAAGAGCGACATTCTGCAATTTGATAGGACTGAGGTCGTACTAGTAACGAATTAGAACAGAAAGAACATAAGGCTGTCAATGTCATGGGGAGGTTGAAGCTTACAAATTCTGGTGATCGTCTCACCAATGCCTGTGAAGGCCGAATAGAGGCTAGATATCATCCTGGTGATAGATCTGGCTCCCGTTGTGATTCCGAGCATGCGGCTAGAGGTCTGCAGTATCAGGTGAGCAAGGGCAAGCATGCAAATAACAAAGACATGTGCTTACATGGGCCTGTTGGCCAGATTCCTCGCTAGGAACAGTCTCTCCTTGGCGAAGAGTAACGATAGGGGTGGAAGTGTCAGTGACACCGATTTGTGCGGCAACGAGGTCGATCTCAGTATCTTCGGCGCGACGCTTGCGTGTCTGTATGCCATCGACAACAACAAGATTGGGGTCAGAGATGGAGATAGAGGCAGTGGAAGTTTTGGGTGTGGGTGTGCTGGGGGCACTGTCATTTGCGTTGACAGTTTCGGCCTGTGGTTTGGGTCGGGGTTTTTGATTGCTGTAACGATTAAGATTGGGGGGAGACTCCGTGTCAATGAATCTTTGGCGAAGAATGGGGTCTTGAAAAATCTCGCGGCGTGGAAGTGGTGAGTCAATCAAAAGACGTGCGGTAGGGCGCCTGATCTGCCTGGGAGGAGTAACAAACTCAACCTTTGGCGAAGGCAGGAAGACTTGAACCTGGGTAGTTGCTTTAGCCTTGGAGTTGATCTGTAGCTGCTGTCGCTCCCGTCGCCTTTCAGCAGCTTTCACGATGTGCGAAGGCACGTAGCTTCCCCTTTGATTAGCGGACTGGTGGACCGAAAAGCGCGATTCAAGCGAGAAAGACATGACGAGCAAAATATTGGGTTTGAAGTGAAAATTAGAAAGTGCAATGTGGAACTTGGTCCAGATGAAGCAGTAGCGTTCGTGAAAGAAGAAAAGTGAAGTGAAGTGGTGAAATGAAGTTATCGCGATCCAGTTGGAAAACGAGGAAAGAAGTAAACAGCTGACAGGGAAATGCGATGTCAACAAAGCAACCAGGGCTCCCAGCAACGTGCTGTTGTTGTATTATATCGCAGTGACAATGAAGCAGAAGCAAACCGTGATGCAGGTGCCAGCAAGTGTCAAGCAGTGTCGAGCAGTGTTAAATGTAAAGTACAAGTGGTGAATCAAAAGAAATCGGAAAGCTGCGGAGCTAATGCGAAATTGTTCTTACAAGAATCGAAGTTACGAACGAGTCAGAATGAAGCTGATCGAAGCTGCAGTTGATGTTGGTGGTTGGAAGAAGAAAGGAGGAGGGTTTGAGTCGAAGAATCGAGTTCGTTTTCTACCACGCCAGATCACTCGAGCTCGGGCCCAAGACGCGTGAGTGCGACAACAATGGCGTCGCGTCGGGTTGCTACAGCCACTTCCCAATTAGGTTTCCTTTATCCAAATCGTTCCGGTGATGCCATCACGACCACGCAAGCCCATAGGGGATGATGTCGCTGTGGAAGGTTGCCTACAATGGCTAGAGTGGTCAGTTGAAAGACGTGAAGTCTTTCAGCCTCTCAGGACGTGCAGATGGAGGTCAGTGCGCCCGCCACTGACAGGTCAGGTGGGGCTACGCGTGACGTCGCCGCGATTGGTCAAATTCACATCACTACCTTACCACCTGAGGTATCAAAGTAGGTAGGTAGAATTGGATGACCTCAGGAGCCAATTATTCACCCCAGCATGATGGAAACGACAGTGAAGGATACTGCTGTTATCTGAAATGGGTCTTCTGAGCGCGCGAGGGTAGGAGTGAGGCATTTAAACAGATCTCAGTTGATTGATTCTGAGACTATATAAAACTACTTCCCAGTACCTGGTTTTCATAGGTATAGTAATTTACCAACTTACCAACAACCTATACAAGATCTTGCACCAAATAAAAAAAAACCAGGACAAAGACCCCTTGTTCTATCCGTCAAGTTATGAATCTACCCCTGGTATCCGTAAGTTAGTAGTAAATGGTTCTCAGAATAGGTAGGCTTAAGCCAAGAAATTATGGGACAAAGACCAGTAAATCAATGCTAACTGTTGACGATATAATTGTTCTCTAAAGGCAGGACTCTCGATCGTTCACCCCCATGTCTGAGGTTATCAGATTTTGTTAGCGCCTACAGATATGCAATGGCAGAGTTCGTGATTTGCTGAGCTTCTAGTAGGGTAGAGACACATGGCCACCTCTCAATCGCTTCGTCGAGAGATTCTTTTCTTTGTATACTTATGCAGTAATTTCAATTGTAAGATGATCTAAACACCATATGTACATTCGCTAAAGCCATCATTTACATCAAACCAGCATGTCTCGATAACCTTTTAAGTCAACAATCTCCATCCCCTACAACTGCGCCAGAGTAGGTCCCAACTTCTTTGTGCAAAAGGTCGAGAAATACTCGTTCAAAGCATCCACTGTTCCGCTACCTTCGACAAGACTGACCACGATTGCTACATATCCATCAGGTCTGACAACGACTACCCCACCAAGCTCTTCATCAAGACCCATTTTGGCATGGGCTACAGCCTTCGCCTGAGGGAATCGTGCATCGGACCGGTCGTCAGCGTAAACATGGTCCCTATATCGGGCAAGCACTCCAGGCACATCGCGAGAGATTTCGATTTCAGGTCTCTTGGACGAAAAGACCGTGGAGACGGTAAAGAATCGGCTGTGTGGGAGGTGCTTCTCATGGTATGAGACCTTGTCGAGATCGGGCCGCTGATAAGCTGCGTAGAACGACCGCTGGCTACCGAGATGATTGGCGAAATCTTTCAAAGCCTGGCGGGTCTTTGAAGGGACACCTGCAAAGACAAACAATCGGAACGCGCCATTCAAGGGTACTTCCTGCTCCAAATGTACAACGTTGGCGTCAACTACTCTTGTTACATTCGAGTTGATAAAAAGGCGGCCGGTTCGTAGCTTGGTCCCCTTGGGGTGAATCAGTGGGGATTGTGCATTATGTTCTGGTGACCAGTTGAAGACATTGGGCTTGTAGTAAACACCGTATCCACTGGTAAACTCGCACGACTCCTTGAAAGCATTTATGAACTCGTTATCCTGAACATCGTTCTTGCCATGGTTGGCTGACGCTGCCTGGACCTCAGCAGCTGCGGGTGGTCGCTGAGAGAAAAGCTTCGCATATCGGTTATCAAAATCGAGGAGAGACTCAGCGACATGCTTGCGTTCCGTTTCATATGTCTTGAGGACTTCCCTGCTGGCGAAACCGGATTCAACGGCGTGGATCTTCCAAGCAAGGTTTTGGGCATCAAGGAATGCTGTGTTCATTCCCTGACCGGCCTTGGGCTGTGGGTGTGTCAGCGCATGGTGATAATTGGAGCACGGGAGGACTTACACTATGTGTATGGCAAGCATCTCCACCAAGGAAGACTCGCTGGTCCAATGTGTATCGTTCTGAAATGCCTTGTCCGATAGGATAGACGGAGTACCACTCGACGCGCTCCCACTCAATAGAGTAAGGCTGCAAGATTTTCTTTGCCGATTCTTGCACTTGCTCCTCGGTGGCTGTTCGTCTGGGATTCCAATCGGGATCTGTAGACGATGCAATCTGGATATAAAGACGGACCATGTTGTCCTCTCGCGGAATGACCATAATGGAGCCATGCTCACTATGGATGGTACATTTCATCTGAGCGTCGTCAGTAAACCATAAAATAGGGCTTGTTGAGCAGCTCAGCTTACCTTGATATCAGGGAAGTCGGTTTTCACGACACCGTCCATGACACCCCAAACATGGGCGATGGGATCCTTGTGGTGAACGGCAATGCCAAGCTGGTTGCGGATAAATGACCTTGCACCCTCGCCACCAAACAGATACTTGGCGTGAATGGTCTCCTGGGCAGTACCATCGACATGCTCCAATTCGACAGTGACAGGGTATTCGGGGTTAGACTTCTCATCGGATGTAAAACCCTTGATTGTCCATGGCCGTTGGACATGTGCTCCATTCTTCTCGAGGTCGGAGATAAAGACACGCTCGATCAGACCTTGGTGCAACAAGGTTGTGAAAGGGTATCGAGCATCGATAAAATCAGGGCAACTGGCCCATGTTCCAGTCCGGGCGATACCCTTTCCTGACGAAGCTGGATCCCAGAAGGCCACTTCGTAGACGCGAGCTGGGTGATGAGCCATGATTGCTGACTTCAAGCCCATGTTGCGAAGAAGGTCCAGAGAGCGTGGCTGAATGCCATCGGCTCGACCGGTAGGGGTTGGCTCAGCTCTGTTATCGATATGCTTGATCTTGTAGCCCCAGCGAGCAAGGCATGTTGCGAGCATGAGGCCAACCGGGCCAGCTCCAACAATGACTGGCGATGTCAGAATTCAATTGGTTGATATGGCCAACAGCGTCAGACTACTCACCAATGTCATAGTAGGGGGAGCGATCGGGCTGCGATTGAGACATTGTGTAGTAGAAGAAGAGGTGTGGTTTGGTTAGTTAGGTGTCTACTGGTGTGATCAATCTGAGGAAACAAGAGGCAGAGTTGATGGGGGGTCGCATATTATATGCTAAATGCGATGGGCATGGTATCCAGAGATGCCGGGGGTCTGGCCGGACATGCAGTAAGCAGCAGTCCGATGCGACTCAGACCCGAGGGGAACTTGACGGCATCAGACTTCGGTACGGGATGTGGAGTGCATATCTGCTGTATGGCGCATTGTTTTTAGATAAAGGTTCTGGCCGAAATGTTCTAGCCAACGGAAAATATCCGCTTCATGGTTTGGCGAGACGAATAATCACTTGTCGTCATGGGGTCGAGATGTCTTGAGTGTGGGGTTTCTGGGGCGAAGAGGAGACCAGGGGATCGAGACTGCCTATTTGGGAAATCGGGAGTTGATTTCGGGAAGCCGCAACCGGGTCCGGCTTTTGTCTCGGTTGCAGGGGCGCCGGGCAACGATGGAGCCTGTTAGTATTGGGCCATGAAATACTGCTGGATCTTAACATATCTTAACTGCACCCATGCATTGGGTCGCACTGCAGCGACCGGGTGTGGGTCCTTCGAATGCCGGGCAGGAGGCCGAGATCTCATTTCTCCAAGATCCAGTCCTATCTGGCAATGAACGGTCTGGCGTTAGTAATCGACTGGGTATGTTGAGTGAAGACATGAAGGTCCTGGTCCTGTTCCCAATTTACGGTGTGTAGGGAATTCCGCTCGCCATATTGGACTGGAAGATTTGACTGTATGATTCTCTCTGGGTATGCAATACCCAGGTAGCCTTCGTTGAGTGAGTGCACGAGAAGGAGTCATCCCATTGGCTTGATTAGCTAGGTATCTCTAAGGTATGCTGGAAAGCCCAGCAACCTACGTGACACCACCTTTGATACAGAATTGCTCTCCGGCCTCAACGAACCATTTCCTGAGCTTTACCACAGGTACACATATGACTACCCTAGAGGTTAGGTAATGCAGAAGGAACTCTGCCTTTGAACTTCCCTGTTGTATGTCAAGTGCCGAGTATTTGAAAATGGAAGTCGCTATTCTTTCAATTGCCCCAGGCGATGTATGTATCACGAGTGTCGTTGCACTGGAAGCACGAGCTCAAGATGTCCCTTCCACTAGGTTGGCGGCACCTTTGTCCTGTGATCTTCCATGTACAACAAATGAAAGAGTTCACATATTGAATATCGAAACGCGATACATTTCGCGAATCACCCTCTTGACAGGCTAGCAAGCTACTATTCGGACTTAAACGAACGAGTATTCAAGACCAAGTGAAATTGGGATGGGCGATACCACACAATTTTCTGCCTATCTCGCAAGAGACCGGTCCTTGAACATCACAGATATCTTTGACGAAGAGAGTCAGTGTAGGCATGAGATAAACTTAGAACTTCAACTAACAGACACCTCGCAGAATGCCGCAACGTTCTTGTGAGATATTGCGCCCACATACCTCGCAACTACCAGTACCGCGATGGAATCCGTCTGGTCAGATGCCTACACAACGACAGAGAATGCTTTCTGACGTGATTTAGGTCTTCCTAGTATTACGAGACCACCTTGGCGATGAGTTCCTTGGGTACGCAGGAGGCGTACTCTACGAGATGATTGAAGTCGATTGCTATCATTCGCATGACCCAGGTGCAGCATTTCAGCGTTGGAGACATGATCACTTGAACAGACATGTGGGGAAACCCTCAATTGGACTCATGACAACCATTAGTTCTGACAAAAGGAGCAGACTGATCTCGAACTCCCTCATGTCCCGCACCTCACAACTGTCACGTCCAATATTATACCAACAACTGCCCTGATAGAGTGGAGGAAAAGCCACACTCAAAGATATCGCACTCGACTTTCTGACTACTCACCTCTAATAGCAAGGTCATCGCTTTACCCAAGCGGTATCGGTATACGAAAGAGCTGGATGATAGAACATACAATGTATGTTTCATCTCGCGACGGGGGCACCCGTGCGTTTCGTCAGCTCAAGGCCAGAGAGTTTCACGAGATGCAATGGAATGAGAATATGATTCATAAGGGCAGACTGGTCGGTGAAAAGTCAATTGACCTCGGCGAACTACCCAAAAGGAGAGCCACGGAAAAGCATCAGGCACAGACTGAGCGCAGTCATCACCGTCGATCATTAAGCTCCAAGATCATCAGCCCGGAGAAGATGACTCAAATTATACATATGTTCCGCGTGACAGGCAAGGGAAGCGGAAAGAATAAGAATCAAAAGCCTGCACATAATCATTCCATCATTCTGGCCCACGACGCATTCAGACAGCAATTCGATGCTCAGGTCAGGGACTGCGAAATACCCAACGCCAACTTTGCGAGGAAGTTTGGGTTATTCACCAGTGACAGGTCGCTTCCACCTTTCATAAGAGAACTGCCAGTCGCCGAAGATAAAGCAATGGACATGGTAACTGCCTCGCCAACAAAAGGGGTATTAAACTCCTGGAGGTTCCACGGCCCTTTCACGCCTCAGCTTTGGTTCGATAGTGGCATTGATTACAGATGGAAACACCGCTCTCATTAGTTACAACTGATACACCCAGCGGTGGTGCAGGGTATGTTAAATTGTGACAAGCAGATGAGATGAGTATCTCCAAAAAGCCTTGCTGGGGACTTATAGATCAATTCAACAGCAAGGTAGCATATGTAAGACTCCAATGAAGCGGTACAGGACCCCAAAAATCGCGGCAGAGGATCGTGAGTGTTGCATTATCGTTGACACTTGTTGCCAGCTGACCACTATTCAACACCCAAGTTTTCGACTGGTCCAACCGAAGTCCCTGATTCATTCTTCCATTCATTTATTCACCCTGCTAGCATTTATTTTTACCCCCTCTGGCTTTCATTCAAGTACTTTGCCTGAACCTCCACCGTGATATGTCACCATCAACCTGTATCACTCGGAGCTACTGTCAGGTAGCTACTGGGATTCGAGGATTCTGGGCTCGATGCAACAAGACAGTTCGAATAGAGGGCGCTACTCTGACCCTTCAGCATCCGTATTGACGCCTTTGAGAGGAGACTTCCTGGATATCTCACCAGGATTCGAGTCGCGAGCGCGTTCGCTATCTCCGCGCAAGCGTCTTGTCAAACAACCCCTTCATATTCGCATGAACTTGACTGAGAGCCAAGTTGACAAGATTACGGACGCGTATGTCATATGGTTCTATTAATCTATATTTCCAACTAATTTCCCTGAAGTTTCAGTTATCAAGTCGATAAGAGCCCAACGAAGGCCGCTAAGTTCAAGAAAAAGTATACGATGACCGCTCCAAGAACGACTCCGAGGTCAACACCACGAAAGAACAAACCAAGACTTCTACAGCATGAGGATTCATACGGTTGGACTACTAGAGAAGATGGTCCCTCTGATGTGAATTCTCCAACCTTTTCGGAGCTTATGCCCGGTCGCCATTCGGGCTCTTCCAAGGACTTGTTCTCTACCAGTTTAGCAGAACGTCGACATATTAACCCGCCTTCTCCGTTGCAGCTTGGGAATCTCCGTCGTAGTGGGGCAGTTCCTCGGGCAGCCGAGATGGAAGATATTCCCGATTCAGTCTCTCCTTTGGGGCATGGAAGCTTTGAGCGTGAGCCGATCTTCGACGATGATGCCTCTTCGGTCTACTCCCCTCAACAAACTGCCCGCCCATCACCTCTTCGCCTCAGCCACGCCAGGTCACAATCCAAATTCAATGTTGCTGGAGAGGGTTCCTTTCAAGAGTGGAAAAGGAGCCATAATTCCTCCATGATTAGGGAGTCGGTAAGCCATCCAGAGGATCTGGTCAATAGGCCTCGACGCTCGAAGAGCTCTGCCGATGGACTGAGACAGGCCCGAGCCATCGCAGTGCACTCTCCACCGATCCCACAAGTCGTAACAGTGGGCTCTAATAACAGCAACTATCGTCGGGCTGTTCAAGACACTCCCGTATTCTCACCACTGCAATTCTATTTCAGAGGAACAGACTACCCAAGCTCCAAGAAGGGCGAAAAAATAATGATTGGGGATAACGGGTGGCTCGAACGCCCTGACGGCGGCCCTGATCAAAGTGCAAAGACGCCCCAGAAGAAGACCGGAATTTTGGACAATATCAAGAAACTCGCAAAAGACATGGTATGTTGGTGAAATACAGCGTCAGATATTTGTACTAACTCAACCGCAGACGGAGCTTCATTATACCTCTCGTCGGGCGCAGCCCGCAATCCGGTCTCGCCCGACATCACAGGTCGCCATTTCACTAAATGCCAGAGAGCAAAGCCTTCTCTACTGCGAACTGGAGTTCAACCTGAGCACTGCATTGAATGACTATATTACGGTGCAACTGGACAAGGGTCGGCTTGTGCCTGACAAGCTCAAGAAGGTAGCAGACGCGTGGCATAACAAGGGCCGACCAAAGGTTGTTGGTTTCCGCTACGACCTGGAGACGCAGCTTGAACTTATCAACCTGCATGTCGACGATTTTCGCTTCTATGGCCGCCGACAAGCCGATCCTGTTGAGATTGGCGGTCTCCTGCACGCCATGAAGGTCAATGCCCGAGCAATGAGCGTCCGGACACTTTGCCAGCCAGATTCTGTGATTGCGAAGCAGTTGGTCGACACCCAGTCAACCTTTAAAATGCTTGATGTCCCAGACTATCAGCAGCGCGCGCTTGCTGACATAGCTCAGTTCTTCAAGGTGATCGTGGAGCGAGAGCAGGATGCTCGAGAACACACTGGAGGCAATGGCAGGGACTCCAGCAACCGGGGCGAGCGACGGTGGACAGCGGTTCAGGAAGGGATATGATGGAATGGGCTTGTTACTTGTGACACGTCATGGTTTTGGTCTTGTTGCTTTTGATTGAGTTGAGTTGGTTGGACAGCACATCATCATGGGGCTGGAGAGTTGCAAACAGGACAGGTGATTTAGCTGCGGTAATCGTGATCATGATGTGCGAGTACATTGTAAAGTCGATACAAGAAGTAACCCAGAAATAGTCAAAAAGGACTCTCATAGGTACACGAAACCATACATGACAGTGTAAGCACTTTAGAAACAGAACTGTATCGACTATGTAAATATCCAAGAGGCGCCAAGTCATGTCTCGTGAGATCTCCAAAAGTTAATATCCAGCCAGATTGATGGTTCAGCCTGTGGTAATGAAAAACACTTCTAGTACCGCTCGCAATTTTTAAACGTCACTCAACATGAACCAAGAGAAGAAGAAAGCAGGAAGAAAATAGGCTAAAGAAATACTGTCGTGAGATGTCATAATGAAGCAGGAATAGGTTGTCGAGGGGTAAAAAGAAGGGTCGACTATTGGCGATAGCGGTAGTTGTCCTCGCTTCTACGTCGCCTAGGTTCTCGATCTTCGTATCGCGGATCATCGTAGACGAAGTCATAATCATCGTCATCATTTTGGGGTAGTGTCCTGCCGCGATCATACCGGTCACGGTCACGATCACGATCGCGGCGGTCGTCCTCTCTGTCACGGTCACTGGATCTCCGTTGCTCGTAGCGGGGCATCTCCTGCTCGCGCACGTAGCTGCGCTCACGCTCCCAGTCGAGTTGGCGTCGTCGGTCTCGCTCCCTAGAATCCTCAACCCTATTGGCGAGAGCATTGGCTCCTAGGCCACCAGCGACAGCGCCGAGAATGGTGGAAACGAGACGAGTGCGGTCCTCATTCTCGTCTTCGTAACCTCGGGTCTTGTGCTTGCGGCGTGTTGCAGCTTCAGTCGCCTCGCGAGCTACAAGACCACCAACGACAGCGCCCAAAATACCGGCGCCGATGCCGCCGGCGGAATGAGAGAAGTTCTCATCAACGACGTTCCGAGCGCGGGTGATGGGACTTTGTGAGCGGTTTCGCGAGCTCCGTCTGTCATCATAGTCTTCGTCATCCGAGGGAGGACGGGAACGAGAGCGGCTGCGTCGGACCATGGTGGTGTTTGGTGGGACAGATCGTGGGCGGTTCTGTGACTCAGGGGGCTCGAGGGTCATGCGCTCCCGCGGAGGAGGAGGCACGCCGCCGTAGTAAGGATCATCAAGACGGGAGGTTGAGGCATAAGGAGGAGCGCCAGGAGGGGGGGGAGGAGGAGGAGGGCCTTGTTGCTGAGACCCTGGGGCACCACCGGAATAGTTGTCGGGAGAAAAGTCGCGTCGGCGACGAGAGTACTCTTCGTACTCGTAGTAGTCTTTTGACATTGTAAAAGGGCGGGGGGATCTACAAGTAAGTGTAAAGCGACGCAGAGCGAGACGGTTGGTTCTGGTGTAAGGCAGGTAGGTATAGAGGAGGGGAAATTGGAAGCTTATATTATGTGGCTGAGGTGGACAAATGTCAAGAGGCACACTAACTCAACGGGTGGACGTCAGCCTTATGAGGACAAATACACGCCCTGTATCCGTAGTTGGGCATTTCCATGCCCGTGGTATTTTAAGCCGCCTCCCGTTCAACTGAACTGGGGAGAGGAGGAGAGGAGAGGAGAGGAGAGGGCTCGGACAAGCCGATGACGTTGTTAAAAGACCCCGCGTGTGGCGTAGCATCTCATCTCATCATTTATTACACAGCCTCAGTTCAACACGCACGTGCATTGATGATGAAGAATTTCTCCGAGATTCTCTCTTCTCTCCAGCTCCATGTTTGGCGATCCCAGATGCTGATAAGAGCGCAAACCATAGTTACCTATCCAATAGAATCCAACTCTTCCAAGGAAGGCCGAGTCAAACTTGACCTCCTGGGGCACAGTGACCTAATCACAACTATCTAACATAAGGTATCCTCTGGAATTGACAGTCTTGCTTGTGAGGTCTCAGCTTTGGTTTCACACAATGCCCGACTATCACCCACAGATAATAGACAAATAGGGACCTAGGTACAGCACGTTTCAAGCTACCGTCCCGTTATCCCGCCCGGTTTTCCAACACCTTGTTATTAAACAAGAGCCCCTCAACAGATCTCTCAGTGGGTACCTAGGTACTAGTACCCGAACGGCTCCATGCGGTGATATTCATTCTAGCGAAGAATTTACCCTACCTCCCGTCGTGTCTAATACTTACTTACCTAGGTAGGTATATATAGTAGCATCATGTTTATGCGGCCTCGCATGAAGAGACTTCATATCTCTTCCGACAAACATATTTGTACTACAAAATCAATCAGGATCAACATTCAAGCTTATTATTGACCCTTCAATGAACTCGAACTCGAAATCTTGCCAGATAGAGCAAACTCGACAACAGAATCATGACGACGAGTTAGAAGAGAAGCTGGGCCCTGTGCAGCAGCCCGAAACGAGAACGAGAACCAACGACAGCGGAGAGTCGATCAATGAACTTGAGCGTTGGAACAGCTCTCGAATAAACTCGTATCGTTACTATGCCACCAATTTCTCATTTCTCATCATGGGCATGAATGATGCATCTCCAGGGGTAAGTCAAGTTACTGCCTCTGTCAGTCAGACTGACTCGGTCTACTAACTACTATAACTAACTAACTACCTACCTACCCACACACAGGCTCTGCTGCCATACGTGCGTGTGTTCTACCGAATCGTCTACTGCTCGTCTCTAATGTGAATAGATCGAGACATACTATGGCATCAACTACACCACCGTCTCTACTCTCTTTCTCGTACCCGTAGCTGGTTATGTAGTCGCTGCACTCACCAATAACTGGATACACTACACCCTAGGCCAACGAGGCGTTGCAGTTCTTGGGCCTCTCTGTCGTCTCATGGCCTACATTCCCGTGGCACTCCACCCTCCATTTCCAGCGCTACCCTGTGTGATGCTGTTTACTGGTCTCGGTAACGGCATCCAAGATAGTGGCTACAACGCCTGGATTGGCAATATGCACAGAGCCAACGAGCTCCTGGGTTTCCTCCACGGCGCCTATGGCCTCGGTGGTACCATTGGCCCTCTCATCGCGTCTGCCATGGTAACTGAGGGGAAACTGAACTGGTACACGTTCTACTATATCATGATAGGACTTGCTGTGGTTGAGCTTGTTGTCGGAACAGCCGCGTTCTGGGGTGCAACCGGCCAAGTGTACCGACAGCGAGTTCGCTACGACGAAGCTAAAGACCGCGCAACAACACGCATGGCACTCAAGAAACCCATCACCTGGATAGTTGCCGTCTTCCTCCTGGGATACGTTGCGACTGAGGTCAGCTTGGGGGGTTGGATTGTCACTTTCATGCTTCGAGTACGACATGCCAAACCTTTCCTTGCTGGCTTGACAGTGACACTGTTCTGGCTCGGGCTGACATTGGGTCGAGTTGTTTTGGGCTTCGTCACAGAGAGGACTGGTGAGAAGACGGCCATCATGGTCTATCTTGTGCTCTCCATAGGGTTGGAACTGCTGTACTGGCTTGTCCCCAACTTCGTCGCCTCCGTCATCTTCGTCATGCTTCTTGGGTTCTTCCTGGGGCCTCTGTTCCCTGCTGCCATGGTTGCTGCAACCAAGTTACTGTCAGCTAATTATCACGTCAGTGCCATTGGGTTCGCGGCTGCGGTCGGAGGAGGTGGTGCAGCTGTGGGACCATTCGCGGTTGGTGCAATTGCGCAAAAGACCGGAGTTCAGGTTCTACAGCCTATAATAGTCGGGCTCCTTGGTGCTATCACTCTGATATGGCTTCTCCTTCCAGGAGGTTTCAGAAAGGGAGGTCTCGAGAGAGCAAGGGAGAAGAACTTGAGGCCTGGAGGTGATGTGAAGGAGGCTTGGTTGTGGGTCAAGTCAAAGGTGGTTTAGATCTGTTATGTAGGTATGTACATACCTACCTAATTACCTATCTATCTGTCATTTTGTAAAAATTAATACGGCAATTATTTGCTTCTTTTATGCAACTTGTTTAAGGTACTACCTACCTTATCTTGGGGTAACTTGGTTAGGTAATAGGTACCTAGATACATAAGTACCTAGGTAACAAGTACATATGTGAGTTTACCCAGATCTAGGTATGCTCACTCAGTACGTCACTGGCTCAATGGAGGGGTTCTCGCTACAACCTCAGGTACTACCTCCTTATCTTATCACTCAACCCCCCATCCTTTAATCACATTGTGAACTTTTTGGTCTAAGGAGGGGAAATGCTCAAATGAACTGTAAAACTTCACCACCTCAACTCTTTCTTGGTAATAATATTACCTTAACAGCCTAACCCAGCCGAAGAACACTCTCAAACATTAAAATCTCCGTCACTCGTCGTCAATTGCCCTCTCACCTTGGCGGCTTCGCTCATCATGGCGCCGACTTCGGCCTCCATCACTGCCCTCACGCCCCTCAAACCTGACCTTCACGAACGAGCCTGGGCCTCGGTTCCTCACCCGACTCTTCCCCTGATCGCAACCGCCCACGGAAAGGCCGTCACTGTGTTCTCTCTCTCGACTGCTTCGGCCCACAGCGTCCTTACCGGAGGCCACACCCGCTCCGTCCGCTCTGTCGCATGGAAGCCCCATCTGCGCCCCGGCAACCTATGTCTAGTCACTGGCAGCTTTGACTCTACAGCTGGAATATGGCGCTGGGAGGGCCAAGAGCAGAACGAGGGAGGAGGACTCGAGGTTGAGGTCACGGCGCAGAGCGTGCGGAGGAGAAACAATGATGATAGCGACGATGATGGCGATACTACCAGTAAGGAGTGGGAGTTTACGCTTGTGCTCGAGGGTCACGACTCGGAGATCAAGTCTTGCTCTTTCAGCCCCTCAGGTTCTTATCTCGCTACCTGCTCGCGCGACAAGTCGGTCTGGATATGGGAGGATATCGGCGCATCCGAGGAAGACGACGAGTGGGAGACTATCGCCGTGCTTAACGAACACGAGGGCGATGTCAAGGCTGTTGCTTGGTGTCCCGACGTCCCTGGCCGCAGCGCCCGACGCAGCTACTCGGCCGACGTCCTAGCCAGCACAAGTTATGACAATACAGTGCGCATCTGGCGAGAAGATGGCGATGCAGAATGGGTTTGTGTTGCTGTTCTTGAGGGTCACGAGGGCACTGTCTGGGGGCTTCAATGGGAGCCACGACCCCGGGAGGGAGATCGCTTCCCGCGACTCTTGACATTTTCTGCCGATAACACCATCAGGGTGTGGACATTGAAGCAGGACGATGAGGCGGAGGAGAATAGTACGGTAGGTGGTGCCGGTGCTCTTGGTGGAATCCCCAATACGATGCGGAGATCTCTACGAGAAGAGTGGACATGCACATCTATCTTACCCAAGGTGCACACCCGCGATATCTATTCTGTGACATGGAGTGCACAGACAGGGCTCGTAGCGAGTACTGGCAGTGATGGGATCGTTGCGCTTTACGCCGAGGACTCGGAGCAACATGCCACGACAACCGAGACCCAAGACCAAACTATGGGTAACACTGAGGAGAGCAAGCAACAGCAGACGAATTGGAGACTCCTAACTTCGCAACCCGGAGCTCATGGACCCTTCGAGGTCAATCATATTACCTGGTGCCGGAGATACGATGCCGGCTCGGAGCGGCGCGGGGAAGAGGAGATACTAGTTACAACGGGCGATGACGGGATCGTACGGCCGTGGCAGGTTGAGATTGACGCGCCAAGGTAGCATTGCATCTTGTTGAGATAATACAATACATGCAATCGAAAAATAAACTCACTCACTTACTTTTGTTTTGAACCACATGTGAATATCAGTAGGTGAGATAGTTGTATCGTCTACGCAATGCCAGATGAAGAAAATGAAACGACCCGTCAGTTGCTCTGAACAGTGAAACAGTAAAAAGAAATCATGTTATGTCGTTCCCAAGCCCATGCCAATGGAGGGCAAAAATTTCCTTCGTCTAGGAGGGTATGATACAAGTGGTTTACATGAGAAGCTCAATTGCTCCCCAGATCCAGCGGCTTTTATAAAATTCTTCCCTCCCAAACGATTAGTGGCCATGCAATTACCATACCATACTATCCATATTGTAATCCCCCATTAAACCTATTCCTTCAGTCTTCCTCCGCTTACTCGCCCTTGAGCTTGTCCTGCTTAACAGTGAAAGCCATCTCGAGGAGTTCACGCTCCTCCTTCATGTGAACTTGCTTGAGACCAGTGGCGACGGAAGCACTGGGGTTTCGGCCAGCGTACATGACGTGCTTGCGGGTGTGGTGCTCAGTGTTGTTGAGCAGAGTCTCGATACGGGGCTGAGTGAAGCTCCAGGCACCGGCGTTGAGAGGCTCCTCTTGACACCAGACGATGGTCTTAGCGTTGGGGTATTGGTCAAGGTTCTCCTTGAGTTGTTGCCAAGGGAAGGGGTTAAGCTGCTCAATGCGAGTGATGGCGACGTTGTCCAAATTGTTCTCGGATCGGTGCTTGTGAAGGGCAGCCCAGACCTGACCGCTGCAGAGAATAACGCGCTCAATCTCCTCAGGAGCCTTGATGGCACCAGTCTCATGCTCAGGATCAGGGATAATCCACTGGAAGCCAGCGTTCTCACCAGTGAACTCCTCAATGTTACTACGAGCCAGAGGGTGACGGAGAAGAGACTTGGAAAAGAAGATAACGAGGGCTGCAGGCAAGTTAGCACCTATAGAAAACAGAAGAGTGTCCCTTTTACTTACGCTTGCGGTACTGGCGGTGCATCTGGCGGCGGAGAATATGGAACAAGTTGGCAGGAGAGGTCATGTAGGCGATCTGCATGTTGCAGTCCTGGTGTTGACGGACAAGCTTCTCACCGGTGGGGAAATCACGGGGATCCTCGTTGCTGAGCTGAAGGTATCGCTCCAGACGTCCAGAAGAGTGCTCGGGTCCCTGGCCATCGTAACCGTGGGGCAGAGACATGACAAGACCGGTTCGCTGCATCCACTTGACCTCACCAGAGGCGATGAACTGGTCGATAATACATTGAGCGTTGTTGGCAAAGTCACCGAACTGGGCCTCCCACATGACAAGGGCGTGAGGCGAGGAAAGCGAGTAACCATACTCAAAGCCCAAGGCACCAAACTCACTGAGGGAAGAGTTAGAGATGACGAACTTGCCCTGGTCCTGGCTCAGGTGCTGAAGGGGAGTGTAGGTATCCTCAGTCTCCTGGTCGTGGAAAACAGCGTGTCGCTGAGAGAAGGTGCCACGCTCGACATCCTGACCGGAGACACGGACGTGGTAGCCCTCAGTAACGAGAGAACCAAAGGCCAGAGCCTCGGCAGTAGGGAAGTCGATGTTCTTGCCCTCAACAACAGACTTGGTTCGGTTGGCGAGAATGCGCTTCAAGTTGCGGTGAACGTGGAAGCCCTCGGGAGTGCTTCCAATGACGGTACCGATATGCTCGAGAGTAGTCCTCTTGACGCTCGTCTCGTTAGTAGCCAAAACTTCGGTGGCCAGCTCCTTTGGAGACTTGAAGCCGTTCCAAGCAGAGGTGGTCCACTCCTTGGAGGTAGGAGTGTAGTCCTTGGACTTAGTGAAGCTCTCCTCGAGCATGCCCCAGACCCACTGCTTGTGCTCATCGACATCCGCCTTGGAGAAAGAACCCTCCTCGATGAGCTTGTTGACGTAGATGTCGATTTGAGGCTCCTTCTCAGTGATGCGCTTGTACATGAGCGGTTGGGTGAAGGAAGGCTGGTCGGTCTCGTTGTGACCGTACTTTCGGTAACAGTTGAGGTCAATGACAACATCGTGTTGGAACTCAGCGCGCCAATCGGCAGCAAGCTGACAGACAAAGTTGACAGCCTCGACGTCATCAGCGTTAACGTGGAAAACGGGCGCGTCGATGGCCTTGGCAATATCGGTACAGTAGGCGGTAGATCGGGCGAATCGAGGATCGGTGGTGAAACCAATCTGGTTGTTGACGACGAGGTGAATGGTACCACCGGTAGAAAAGGCGGGGAGAGAGTGGAAGCCGAGACACTCATAGACGATACCCTGGGCAGCGAAGGCGGCATCACCGTGAAGGAGAACACTCATGGCGGTGCGGTGAGTCTTCTCATCGTTGTTGTAGTGCTGGATAGCGCGGGTCTTGCCCAAGACGACGGGATCCTCAGCCTCGAGATGCGAAGGGTTGGCGACCAGAGAAAGCTGAACACGCTTGCCGGAGGGAGTGGGACGCTCAAAGTTCATGCCGAGATGGTACTTGACGTCACCAGATCCCTCATCCTCGGCGCCGTTTGTACCAGCGAACTCGCTGAAAATAGACTCGTTGGGCTTTCGGACGACGTTGGAGAGAACATTGAGACGACCACGGTGAGGCATACCGATGACAATGTCCTTGACACCATAGTCGACACTCCGGTCAATGAGAGCCTTCATACCAGGGACAAGGGTCTCACAGCCCTCGAGACCGAATCGCTTATCGTTGGGGTATTTGGTGGCCAGGAAAGACTCGAAGCTGGAACTCCAGATAAGTCGGTCAAGAACACGGCGCTTCTCATCGACAGAGTACTTGAAAGGAGTAGGGACCTCAAGACGTTCACGGAGCCAGTCGCACTTGTCACGGTCAGGGATATGAATAAACTCAACACCGAAAGAACCACAGTAGATTCTCTCGCAAGCATCGACAATCTCACGGAGAGTCATCTTCTCACGGCCATCACGCTTGAAGCGAGGCAGGATACCAGGGCCGAGGGTGTACTCGGTGTCCATGTCCTTCTCTGTGAAACCATAGTGCTCGAGAGTCAATTCCTTGGGCTTGATGTTGGAGAAGCCCTTGGCGTCGTTGGTACCTCGGATACCGAGAGGATCAATCTTGGCGGTATGATGACCGCGAGACTGGTAAGCACGGACAAGAAGCTGAACCTTGAGATGGTTGGTGACATCGGAGCCATCCTCCATGGCCAGGTTGCCAGCAAGGCGAGGGACGCCACCGGTCATGTTTGGGACCAGGTTAGGAGGAGGCTGGAAGGCTTGAGAAATGGGCATCTCGCCGCTCTCCATGTTCTTGAAGTAGATCTGCCAAGAGACATGGACACTCTCAGGATCTTGCCTCCACTGCATGTACATCTCATCGATGTAGCTAGCGGTGCTTCCGGAGAGGAAGTTGTCGTTAGGATCGGGAGGCGCAGAAGTTGCGCTGGTCGCATAGTTGCGACGAGCAGCAACGGCCAGAGGACGGCGGGAGGCGGCGAGCTTCCATGATGATGTACGAGCCGAGAGGGTCGAGATAGAGGCGGTAGACGAGGCAGCAGAGCATCGAGCACCGCGAAGGAGCTGCGAGCTAGCTCTGCAGAGCGAATTCCTCAACATGATGAGCGTTTGTGTTTGTGTATGTGGAGAAACAGAACAGGTATGGGGAGGTAAAAGGAACTAGAGGATATGAATGGGAAGCATCCCTCGACGAGCTTGATCACGACACGAAGGAATGGCGGAGTAAGTCAACAAAGGGTTCCCCGTGAAGACTGAGGAGAGAGGAATTGGACTGAATTGATGGATGGATAAGGTGGATAGGTAAGTAAGTAGTTGGGAGAGACACGGGAAGAACAAGTAGACGACGGGAAGAAATTGTTTTAGGTATGAGCAGCGCTGGAGCTCCAGTCGTACCGTACGTACCTACGTACCTGGTCTGGCCTGGCCTTTGATGTCCTTCTGTTGGTAAAAATACTATGACGACCCCGGCAAACCCGGTTCTGGCCGCCAGGGATTGAGGTTCTCATTGGCTAGGGGCTACCGTAGCGCTTCGGTCACCGAGAAAACTCCGTGCGACACACGGTGCAGGTCAGGCAGTGTTGGGAGGTTTTCATAGGGAGAATTAGGTAAAATCCAAGGTGAAAGGTGACCGGCTTTGATTGTCCGGGAACCCACATGACACACTGTTTTGGAGGTCATCGTGGACTTTTGCGGCAACTGTCATTGGGGCACGTTTAATATTTTTGGGGCTTTGGGGTCCCTTTTCGGAGACTTGAGGCTTCTTTACCGAGGATCACCGTGAATGGATGGGTGAGCAAGGAGACAATGATTCCCGGAAACGCTGTGCCGTTCAGTGTTCACCATCCATGACACCCGTTGAGCCGGGCCATCGCTTGTACTTCCCCACGATCTTGGGGCATTTGATTTTCAATGCCGACAAATTCATGATGATGGCTTTGTGCTTATAGTGTAGGGAGGCTAAAATAAAACCTGGTGGTGCATTTGTGGAAATAGGGAGATCTTCCTCAGACGGTCTAGCCTAGAAAAAAATCGTGTCAGTATAAGTTAGTCAAAACATGGAGTGAATGGGCGCACAGGAAAGGAACTGAGATTGCGGAGTATAATAACCTCGATGAAGTTTTAGTTACGTGGTTCAAACAGGGTCAATAGCCGACGCCACAAAAAAAGGTCAAGTTTGGGTTGGGACAGTATGTACTTACCTAAGGTACTAAGGTAGGTATACATTTACTATACTGTACCTCTTGTAGGTACCTAGGTATGTTCATGCGTTCATCATCTCATGCATTTGAGGTTTTGGAGAGCGTTTTGAATGCGTCAAGGGTCGAGTCACGGGGAAACAGTGCAGGTTGTGATAATTCACCAGCCACATACAGGTACCTAGTAGTACCTACTGAGGTACTGTACTACGTACTAATGGAAGTTGGAGAAGCTGACAGGATTTACCCCTGCAATGCGCATCCAAAGCTCTGACCTGACGTACGTATGGGGATCAGATACAGCGTCAATTCTCCTGTACATACATGCATGTTCTGACCCCCTGGCCGTTACTTCATGCTCCGTATGCATTTGTTTTGGTACAGCCCAAGTTTTCACTGCTAACTAATTATGATTTAACATTGGAGGATTCATAATTGGAGTCTCATTGCCTATAGATTACCTAGGTAGCACTTGATCATTGAGAACCATCAGATGGCCACCTTGGTAGTTGATCCCTTAGTAGGGTTCACAGCTTCCTGTAAGTAACTATTGTTTGTCAGTAACAACAGATTGGAGTCGGTATAAGATGTGCTAAAACTGAGAAAACAGTAAGCAACTCCACTTACAGTTTTACGCCATCACCTGATTAATTGATTGGCTTGATGATGTTTTTGATGTGATGTTGCAGTCGTGTATGAAATTTGAGGAAGGCAACCATCACATCCCTGGGACCTTAGGTATTCTAAATGAACCTCCTGCTGTTCAAATCTACTGAGTCTGGCTGAACTACCTTAGTACCTTAGATGCTATGCTACTAGGTACCTACCTTAGTACTTAGGTGCCTAATGGATGCTATCCAATGCTATGCTGCCTTAGGTAATCATGAAATCAGTGGCCGTAAGTGGGTCTTGACTGAACAAAGCACTGAAGAGCAGGCATCCAATCCAATCTACCATATTAGTAGTCTATGGGCTGGAAGCGTCTTCTCAACGGCGAGATATCCGTATCAAATCATCGCATTAACAAGATTGGTACCTAGCCCATCGTCGACATGGCGATCCCAGTGGGACGCACCCTTTTCAAAAAGAAGGAGGGCATTCTGACTCTCACAAGTGACCATCAGCTGGTCACTTGGACTCCTAATTCAGGAGGCCCTGCCACAGTCTCCCTAAACATCAATAACATCACAAGTAAGCTGAGACGCGGTTTTCGTCCTGTGACTCGACTTGATTGTTGACATGAATTCACGCCAGACCTCCAGCAGACCCCAGATTCTTCACCAAAGGTTATGCTCAAAATCTTTGAAAAGGTTGGAGACGCAGAGCCTGCTACATATCTCTTTCACTTCAACACCGCCGAGGCCAAGGATGAGGCAAAGGCTGTCAAGGATCTGTTATCAAGTCTATTAGCGTCTACGCGCGGCAACGATGGTCCTGTTCAAAAACCATCCGGCGCAAGTGGTGGCTCTTCAACGCCCAATCCAGGCGCTGGTGGTGGCAGTGGTGGTGGTAGCGGTTCCGCATCCATGGCCTTCGCCAGCGCTGTCAACTCACAGAATGCTTCATCCTCGCGCTGGTTCGATGACTCGCAGCTCAAGAACGACATCGAGTTGCAACAGTCGCTCATGAGAAAAGATACAAGTCTCCATCAAACATACGTTGAAGCAATGCAGACCAAGCCCGACTCCTTGTCAGGAGCCGCCTTTAATTCACAGTTCTGGTCAACCCGCACAAATCTTCTCCGAGCCCATGCTATTGAGATAAACCAGAAGAAAGGGGCCTATAATGTCCTCTCAACCGTCAAACCCAAGACTGTTGATGGCGAACTAAAGTTAAACATCAGCGTAGAGCAGGTGCAGATGATATTCGCACAACATCCTCTGATCAAACGTGTATACAACGAGAATGTCCCCAAGATATCTGAAGCGGACTTCTGGTCCCGTTTCTTCCTCAGCAGACTTTCCAAAAAGCTACGCGGTGAGCGAGTCGCTGAGAACGACCCCAATGACCCTTTGTTTGACAAATATGACCCTGCTGAGAATACGGTTGCCTTTCAGAGCAAAATCATGGCAAACCAAGTACCGCATTTTATCGACATCGAGGCCAACGAAGAGAATCAAGGAGGTTTCAAAAGTGGAAACGCGAAGGATGTCGAGATGCGTCCCAGGGCCAATATACCAATTGTGAAGACCCTCAATAGTCTCAGTGAGAAGATCATGGCCAACGTTGCACCTTCTGATGTCAGCACTGATGATCCCGATGGCGGTTACAACGCTTATGTCCAGTTGGCTTTGCGTGATTTGAAGGGCGACGCGAAGGAGCATCGTATTATGCTCAACGTGAAAGAGCAGAACAAGTTCTTTTCAAAACATGACTCTGCCCCCTCGAAACAAGCTGCGGTTTTCGAAAGACAAGTTCCTAGCGAAGTTCTGTTCGAGATAGTGGGAGACCTCGAGACTCTTGAGAGCGATGGTGCTGGCGGAATAAATATACAGGCAGCAATGGGATTTGATGAAGAGAGCGAAAGTGACGAAGATATCCCCAAACGGCCACATGTTGGATCACGCTTCGCTCTCTTAGCTGCTGACAAGGACATCATGAAGGGTGTGCGCCAGCAACGCGCTCAAAAATACGGCCACGAGACGGATCCCGCCGAGCCCATGGGGCTCCCTGTTGAGATTTCCCGCAAGTGCAGTCTTACCCACGCAACTACCATCGAGTTCCTGCATCAATTCTGGAACGCATTCCTTTCGGGAGACCCGGACCGCGCTGGTGAGCTGCAGTACCTAGCTGAGTCTCTCGGCCGCTCATTGGCACGTATCAATGCCGTTGCAGAGGAAGCCGACAAGGAACGCGAGGAAATAATTCGCAGCCGGAAGAAGGAGATCCGAGATCATTTCCAGCGAACCGGCAAGAAGATCAGATGGCGATCAGATAATGTTGGAGGTGGCAAAGCTGCCGTGATTGCTTTGATGCAACCAACTATGAATGCTTTGGAGAAGGCTCAAGCCGACTACTCGAGGGCTCTTGCGGCAGAAGGGATACAGATATCGACTGAAGCATGATCCTTCTAAGCCCGTTTCTGTAAACATAATGATCAGCCTAGGGAAGCAAGCATGGCGGATCGATGAAATATACAAAGGCATCCATAAAACATTTACTCTGATTTGACGAGGATTGTCGTAAAGTGATGTTTGGGGTCACTCTACTCATCATTGATATCCTTTCCCCAATTTCCACTTGGGCTACTGTGTCTGCTTCCACCATGATCAAAGTTTAGCAAGCAATTGCTTCAAACCAACGACATATTAGACGTGTCTTTGTGAAGATGCCTCGGCCAATTTCATGCATTTCAAATGTTTTGTTGCCATGGATGGCCTCAAAGATAGTCAGGGCCGGTGATGTTGCCCATTATCATCGCGGCAGCCCGAGTTGGACTATCAGTGTTGAGGGCTAGATAGGTCAGATGGGACTTGTTTTCCAGTCATCTGAGGGGTTACAGGCTGAACAATCTCCAATAGAGTCCAAGTGCCCCATTACGACAGTCATTACTGAGCCTCAGGATCGTGGCTCAGTGTCTGGTTGTATCATTCTATAGTTTATTAGCTGTTTTTGCCAATACCAAAACCAAACTCGGCATTCAGTTCAATCCATCATAAGTACCTCTGTGTTGGCCAGGTCTATATCTGAGTGTATTATACAAAAAAAGATTCCTGCCTGACGCCATGATGCATAAAAATGTGTAACCAAACCCAAGCCTATCAACATCTTCATGGGCCACGACGGATTCTTACCTCCTCAGCATCGGCGAACTTCTTCTCTACGCCGACGCCAAAACCCATTGTCTTCTTTGCACCCTTCTTCTTAGCCCCGTATTCTTCATCAAACTTGCGAATCTGCTTGAGAGACTGCATATCCTCGCTGATGCTAGCCGGTATTTGGCGAAGGGCCTTATCGAAGTGGTCCTGGCGCAAAATACGTTTCTTAGGGTATTCATATGGCTCGGGACCACTGTGACGTGCAGCAGCTTCATTCTCCTCCTCTACGGCAGCCATGGCCGCAGCGACGCAGGCATTCTTGAGGTCAGAACCCGAGTAGTAGGGAGTTCGCTTGGCTAGATCGTCCAATGAGACGGCAGGGTCGAGGGTTTCGCCCTTGAGGAGGATCCTCAGAATGGCAGTACGGTCTGCTTGTAGAGGCAGGTCGACAAGCAGACGACGCGGCAGGCGGCGGAGAACAGCGTCATCGAGGTCGAACGGACGGTTGGTGGCAACCATAATGAAGGCTTCTGTCTCCTCAAGGCCATCCCACTCTTTTAGAAACTGGTTGATGTGAGAGCGGTGTGATGCGCGAGCACCGAGCATGCTGCGGTTTGCTAGTAAAGAATCGGCCTCGTCAATGAAGACGACACACGGTGAGATCTTCTTGGCCAGCGTGAAGACTGCCCGGATAAGTTTCTCACTCTCCCCAACCCATTTATCATTTATAGTTGCACCACTGATTTCGAGCATGTTTGCGCCGCTCTCCTTGGCAACTGCCTTTGCGAGCAACGTCTTGCCTGTGCCTGGAGGTCCGTACAGAAGACATCCAGGGATCTTATCTTGGGCGAGTACGCCATAAGAGAAGGCATCAGGTCGTACCAGCGCCAGGGTTGTGAGAAGCTTTAGGGCAGATATGGTTTCCTTGGGGACATGAACATCGTCGAAAGTCGTTCTCAAGTTCTGACGGTTAATGTGGCCCGATGATATCCGCTTCTCGTACTCGTTCAGCTTCATGGCTGCCCGACCGCCTGATTGCGAATCTTCATCCTTCTTCTGCGAGTCCTCGCCTTGCGTCTTGCCGTCTTGCTCAGGCTCGTCAAGGTATCGCTGCCCAGGTCTCTGCCTTAAAGGACCCATGAGAAGGCGCTCATAGACTCCTCCTGGTGCAGCACCTGCGGCTTCTTCCTCGTGACGTTTTGCGGCGCATGCAATGTTGTACACCTCTGGTAGAGGAAGAATTGCTTTCTTGAGCATCTGAGCTCGTGTGTCTGTAGCGTGCATAAAGATCTTCATGTGAGCGTCTGAGAGTTCAAGGGTACATTGGCTACCTAGTGATTTTAGCATGCGGTTGATGTTTTGAACGTTCTCCACGAAAATGTCTGTGTCCTGAAGAGCAAAATGGCCATTGGAAGTTTGTAGGCCGCCAGATGGTTTGGGTTGCCTCAGAGTGCGAGAAGGATCAATATGTCGAGAAATAACAAAGTCGCCCATTGAGAGGTCTCGAAGCGTGCTTTGATACTCCTCTGAAGGCTGCTCACTCGAGGAAGTTCCCAGAATCGCAACCTTGGAACCTTGTTGCCAGGCTGAATCCACAATGTTTCTTAATCTCGTGATGAGCATTGAACCCTCAAGCGTCATACTGAGTTCAATGAAATCGTGGATATGGATGATGAGAGGCTTCTCACGAGGGGACCCTTGCTTGATCTCGGCCGCCTGTATAATTTGGTCCAGGACCTTGTCGATCTTGAGGTTTTCCCATTTGTCAAAGGGGTCATAACCACCCTGCTTGATTTTGGAAAGTTCGTCTTCAAGCGAGCCGGAGGCTGCGCGAATGTTAATCACGCCCGTATCAGGGTCGTTGTCCTCCTCCTCGTGCCGTGTCACCACAGCGGGATCCTTGTAAAGCTTTCCATTCATCTCTGCAGCACGGAATCCCATGTTCGAGAGCGAGCCTCGCGAATAAGCCCAGTCCTGGTCTAGATAGTCTCCTACTATGACGGATAAATCTTGGGCATTCAATTTAACCAGATCGGCATCGTTGAAGTAGGCGATATGTTCTGCGACAGCTTCTGATATGGCTTGTCCACTATAGCCAGACATGGACAATAAGGTAATCTGACGCTTGAGGTTTTTGGACTCAGAGTCAGGAGGGGGCGGTGTCGTTAATTCTCGGCGCAGAGCAGATCGAATAAATGAGAATGTGAGAATAGGTAGGTCGGCGATGGCTTGGGCTAGGGAGTGGTCAAGTCTCCAGTCATAGTCGAGAATGCTATCGAGGCCTGTCTGAACTGAAAGAAACTGGTCGCGAAACTCTTGAGCATGTCGGTCAAAATCCTTATAGTAGTGCCACCACCAGAATGGCTTTGAAGTGTATATGTATTCCGCGTGCCGGGCAGGATATAGCGAGTCAGCCAGATGCCATGCTGAATCGAGCAGCATGTCGTAGGCGCGTGTGAGGCTCGTCAACTTATGAACGAGCTCCTCTGTGTGGCAATTGGCATCAAGAGCAACAACAGCTTTGACACGATCAGCAACTTTCTCGAACATGGCAGAGAATGTCGCATCGAAGTAATCTTCTAGGGCTCTGTTGGATTCTATTATTCGAGTCTTGTTATCAGCGACCTGGGGATCGACAAAGATAGAGGACGTCTTTGGCTGCTTGGCATCTTCAGCGAGGGCGATTGGGAGCCGTGGTCTTCTCCAGGCATGGTGAAGAGTGACATTGTCGTCGAGGAACGTTTGTGGTAGTTTGACGGGGGGTAGCGCAGGGGCGGCATGTTTGCGAGCTATTCTGTTTTTCACAGAAGTCGAAGTCCGAACTCGTGAACGACCCGGTGCGGTCTCAGTTCCGTTCTGAGGCTGCACATCTTCTTCCTCTACAGCTGCCGGTTGCCCTGGTGGTTTGTCACCATTGTTTGCGCCTGCGCCTGCGCCTGTATCTCTCCAGGTTGACGATGTCTGAAATGATCGATAACGTATTCGAGATCGGGCTTGTGATCTTGCCGCGACAATAGCAGGATTGAGCAGGGCGCGGAGCCCTGTCGATTGCATCCGGGCGAGTTTCTCGTCGGCCGCGACCGAGAGGAGAGAGAGTTGGAGACTATGGCGAAGCCTTTGAAGCTCAAGTCGCAAGGCTGTGTCTGAGCTATGAGCTATGACTATGAGCCATGAGCCCTGTCATGTCTTGCTTAACAATTTCCCCAAAAGTTTCGTCAAAATTGGGGCCGGATTTTTTAAGTCGGCCGAATCCCGATCGACTTTCGGTTTAGTTAATCAGTTGACAACTGTGCATTGTACAATAAAAGAATGGAAAATATAAAAAGTTCTGGGACCTAGATTGCATAGAGAACACTCTTGTCACTTTCGTTTCTCGGTATAAGTTCTCGGAAGTCTGTTGAAGAAAAAGACTTGGAAGATTTCCTGTTGACGTAGGGTACTATATAACGCAGTCAAAGGATCAACAAATATGTGTAGGTGTGTGCTAAAACACTACTGTGGATAAGATTTTTGTTCCTAATGTACATAATCCACTATAGTAAGTAACACATATTATGGAACTGCTCGAGCATACGATTTCAAGGAGATCATTGAGGCTTTGCTTGGCCGATGACTTCAGATTCTGGTATCATCTCTACTATAGTTCCTACCTCTCAATTGACCACTGGGCTTACGATAACACAGCAATTCAACTTTGGGTTTTTTTGCACCTTGGAGAAGAGTTAAACTACGCAAAGCCAGGATACCCATTGCTGCAGTATGCTCTATCTTCCTAGGTATGAACTGATGTCTAGACTGCTGGCTGACGAGGAGTAAGACGGGCTCTGCAGATTGCCGACTTTGGTAGTGGGCGTCGTCAACTCGACACTTTTTTTTTTTTTTTTT